>JAVJIF010019064.1:0-72105 GCA_038442645.1 Agave tequilana | reverse complement strand
ATAGGCTGCAATTTGTGCTTTACGTAAGGTGTGTTCGGCCTCCGCGCGGTGAAGAGTTGTGTTCTCAATGGAGCATATGGTCTTTCAGGTGCGAAGAAAGATGAGTTTGCATGGAGACTTTTTGTTTGAGAGGTGATTGTTGAGTTGGATGTTGAACAAATAGTCCTACATCGGCTAGACATGGTGATTGTGATGCAGAACTAATTTTAAAATGAAAATAAAGATAAATTTTAATTAATTCGAGAAACGGCACTCAAGTGATCTCTCACCACCCACTCTCACAAATCAGCATGCAAGAGATTTAAAGAGCAATGCAAATTAACATGCAAAGCAAAAGAATTTTTAAATTAATTTCACTGAACTGTCTAACCAAATAGTCTAGTTGGCTTTGTATAAGCCTCATACGAAAGGGATTCTCTCATCTTAACCGTGTGGGACTAAAAGTAAAAATAACTGAGTCTACTAAATAAAGAAAATATCCTAATACAATATAAGAGAGTTGCATCTTCTGCGACACATAAGTCCTCCATGTTCTCAAGCTAGATGAATTCCCATCAACTCTCCTTGGCTTCAAAAAATTCGCCTCTGGAGAATGACAACGGTGAAAGTTATGTAGAAGCTCTAGTTTTGAGTTGCATGATCTTCTCGACCTGTAATCAAGTGCAATCAGAATCGGGCCGTCCACACCAATGAACCAAATAGCGTTGGTAGGGCCAGCAGTGTGGTGGAAACTGTCTAGTTTGTCAGAATACCTTTAATCTCTTCAGTGGGGGGTCTCGTCAATGGTGGTGGTAGTGGCGGCTGAACAGGAATGGCTGGAGATTTAGAAGTCGATGCTGGCTTATCTGGTATGGCAGTCGGATAGACCACTAGAGTGTGGTAAAGAGTCAAGTCCTCGACGTTGAATACCGGGTGGATTCCAAGATCACAGAGAATGTCGAGCTCGTAGGCATTCGAACCAAACCTCCTCAATACCTTGTAAGGACCTATATGTCGAGCATGGAGCTTCTTTAAAGTTCCCGATGGGAATCTCTCTGGACGTACCCTGACTATCACCTCATCTCCAATAGCAAATTTCTACTGTCTCTTGTGCGAATCTGCAGCAGACTATAATTATCGTCGATAATAGCAATTTGTCTTTTAATATGCTTACACAACTCATGTAAATGTTGTGCAAATGACTCGACCGACGCACTAGGACGGTCACCTATAGACATAGGTAGGAGATTTATTGGTTTCCTAGGTTGGTACCCTGTGACTACCTCAAAAGACTTAACCTCAAAAGGACTTAACCTTGTAGAACTATTAATCGAACTGTTATACGCAAACTCAGCTACAAGTTAGACCTCATCCCACTTAATCATCCTCTCTCCTACTAAACATTGAAGCAAATCACCCAGACTACGGATTACTACCTCAATCTGACCGTCAGTTTGAGGATGTCGTGGAGAATTTAAGCGCAGTTCCAATTTTCTTCCAAAGAGTTCGCAAAAAAATGACTCGTGAAGCGGACATTCCTATCATAAACTATATACTTGGTAAGTCATGTAAACACACTATCTTCCGAAAAATAGGTGTGCCACGTGCAAAGCATCTGTCGTCTTGCGACAAGGGATGAAATGAACCATCTTCGAGAACCTCTCAAACACCACAAGGATAGAGTTATGTTTCTTAAGTGTAACGAGGAAGCCCTAAAATGAAATCCATACTAAAGAGTTCCTAAGGTGCATAGGGAATAGGAAAATGTGGTAAAGCCTTGTGTTCTGTTTTCTACTCTTGGCAAATTGACACACTTGGCAATGCGACACAACTTTTGCAACATCACGCTTAACACTAGGCAATAGAATTGATCCTCTACCAAGGCATGGTCTTGTCTTGGTCAAAGTGTCTAGCCACACCTCTCGCATGCATTTCCCAAATCAAATGATCCCCAAAGATGTGCTGGGAATGCATAATCGGGTGCCCCAGAATAGGAATCCATCAACAATGGTGAAACCTTGCACTAAAGTGGGTGGATCCCGAATTAATGAAGCATAGATTTTCACCAAAGTCTCGGCAACTAGGATAATCTCGTAGACTTGTAGTAAGATATTCAAACCGATCACCTTATACAGTGCCTGTAACGTGCAACGTCTCCTACTCAAAGCATCAACAACCTTTTTATCACACTAACGCGGTATTTGAGTACGAAAGTGTACTCCGGGATGAACTCATACCACTTGATGTGTCGTGCCCTACACGTTTCTGTGAGTTGATATAGCGAAAGGCTTGATAGTCCGAATACAAGACGAACTCAACAAGTAGTAAATAGTGGCCACTAATATCACAAACTCTGCACTACCGCATATGACTCCCTATCATAGACATTGTAATGTTGTTTTGCCTCGTTCAACTTCTCGCTAGAGAAAGTGATAGGATGATTTTCTTGCTCAACACACCACTTATGCCTATGCTGGAGGCATCACAAGCTACCTCAAATACCTTCGAGAAATCAGGAAGGCAAAGGATTAAGGCAATAGTCAACTTCTCCTTGATGTCCTCGAAAGCTCCAACAACAGCTCTAGTATATTTGAACTCTCCTTTCTTAGGCATTCAGTAATTGGAGCCATAATGGTACTAAAACCTCTGACAAATTTCCTGTAAAAAGTGGCTAAGTCATGAAAGCTTCTAGCCTTGTGAATTGAACTAGGAGTAGGCTAGTTCCTGATGGCTTTAACTTTGTCATGGTCGACTCTTACACCATCTCTAGATACGATGAACCAAGGAAATAAATGGCTGCAACTAGAAATGCACACTTCTTCAAATTGACAAATTATTTCTCCTTTCAAAGGCTCTCTAGCACTTATGTCAATTAAAAATGTTCCTCCTGGGTCCTACTAAAGATAAGGATGTCAAAATAGACGATCACAAACTTCCCCAAGAAAGGGCGTAAAATATGGGTCATGACTCATAAAGTACTAGGTGCGTTCAATAACAATGAGGCATGACCAACCACTCATATAACCTGTTCTTGATCGTGAAGGCGGTTTTCCACTCGTCTCTTTCGCGAATACGAATATGATGATATCCGCTATGGAGGTCAATCTTTGAAAAAAAAAATGTAGGCACCGACCACCATGTCTATCTAGGGATAAGGAACCTATACTTGAAGTGATACGATTGATGGCCCGACTGTCCCACACACATCTTCTTGCTGCCATTCTTCTTTGGTATGAGTAACGCGGGTACTAAACATAGACTCAAGCTCTCTCTAATAAAGCCTTCCATAATAACTCATCCACCTGCCTCAGTTCTGCGTGCTCATGGGGTTCATTATGTAATATGAAAGATTTGGCAAACTTGTTCCTGGCACAAAATCATGGCATGTTGAATATCACGCAGAGGAGGGAGTTTGTCAGGCAACTCAATGAGCATAATATCACTAAAATTGGAGATGATTCACTAAAATCGTAGATGATTAAACTTTCGGAGGGATCTCAACCGTCGTATAGGGAGACTCACCCAAGGCAATCAACACATACACTACCCCTCCCTCTATGCTCCCTGAGAAACTGGGCTTAGTCGCTAAATGAAGCAGCTTCTTGCTTTCATTGTTTGTGATAGCTCCCGCCTTGTTCTCCAGTGCTGACTTGGGCTTGATAGGTTTCAACACTATCTTTTCATTGAATTAAACTCGTGAGTGTTGGACCTATCAATACTGATCACGTCCAAGTCATATAGCCATGGCCTACCCAACATGATGTGCAACGTTATATCTAAAATGTCACAGCAAACTCGATCCTGATAGTTAGACATGTGGATAGGCACCTGACAACGCTGGGTAATAGCTTGGGCCGTTTAATCAACCATGTTACGTTGTATGGCGTGGGTGAGGTTCAGTCTTGAGACTTATCTTCTCAATGGTTGTCTTGGTGATGATGTTGACACAACTGCGCCCATCAATCATCACCTTCCCTCGTCCACAACATAGGTATAGAACACATTAGATCTCCAATCCTCATCTCTACCTGTCGTGTGAAGGCACCTAATGACACTCGCCCTTACATTGCACAACCTAACATTCTCATCTGTTTCACTAGTGCCTCTGGCTTATATTCGTCCTCTAGATCACCCTCATCTAAGCCAACATTCTCAATGAGAAGGCTCCTAGTTGGACACCGAGCAGTGACATGACCATACTCATCATAATGAAAGCACTTCGTCCTCGAGGTAGTCTGTATAGATGGCTAACTTGTAACAAATTTATCCTTAGGGTCTTTAGTTGTATTGGTGTTGGTTTGGCAGTGATCTCAGGAACGGTTTTGAAGACTCGGTCGAGTTGTATCCGACTCAGCGGGTGATGAGACGAGTCCGAGACTCGAATCAAAAATCCATCTCAGTTTCGACCGACTCGGGGCTGACTCAGAGTCAAATCGGTCGAATCGGCGGAGTGGGAGTCAACTCGGGCTGACTCGTCCGATTCGATCGAGTTGACTCCCAGTCATCTCCGAGTCAAGCCGATGGCGTCTGTTCACCCGTGAGTTCACGGGTTATAAAGGAAAAAAGGGAAAAAAACTTACCTCAGATCCAGATCTGGACTTGATCCACCGATGACTGGTCGCCGTCGATGAGCCCAAATGCTAGACCCGCCCATCCCCTCCCCAGGTAACTGTCTCTTCCTCCCCCTTTCCTAGTCTCTCTTTCCCTGCTGTTTCTCTGTCTTTGTTTCTTTGTTTCCCCTCCTCTTTTCCCCTCTGTCTCTCTCCCTCTCCCAGTCTCTATCTCGGTCTCTCTACTTCCTTTCTCTGTCTCTGTTTCTATCCCTTCCCTCTCTTTCGCTTTTTATCTCTCTCGCTCTCCCTCTCTCCCGTTCTGTCTCTCTCCCTCTCTATTTCCAAGTCTCTCTCCCCCCTCTGTCTCTGTTTCTTTCCCTCCCTCCATCTCTTCCCTGCTCTCTGTCTTCCCCCCGCTTCCTCTCCCGGTCTCTCTCCCCTCTGTCTCAAAGTCTCTCTCCCTCACTATTTCTCTCTTGTCACCCAATTAATTTAATTAGTTAATTTAGTTAATTTAATTAATTAATATATAGTTAATTTAATTCAGTAGAATTTTTTAATATTAATTTAATCTTTTAATGTTAATTCATTAGAAATGTTTTAATTTACTGTATATTTAATTAGTGTAAATTTAATCTTTTAATTTTAATCTTTAATGTTAAATTAATATTAATTCAATAGATATGTTAAGTTAATATTAATTTAATATTAATATTAATTTAGCCTTTTAATTAATTTAATTTAACATATAATTTTTAAATTTTAATATGGCTTCAAAGTAGCGCGATATTAGATGGAAAATGGTATCTTTGCTGATGGAAGTAGAAAACTTGTGAAGTGTAATTATTGTGGAATCAAGTACATGGTGATATCACTAGATTGAAGCAAAACATAGCACATGTATCCGGTCAAATGGAAGGATGCTTACGATTACCAAAAGAAGCGTCTCAAATATTGAGACATCTTTCTGAAGGTAGCAAAGAAAGAGACAACCATAAATTCAAGAAAGAGCGGCTTATGAAATCTTAAGTGAGGAAGATTTTTATGAAGATTCTGAAAATGAAATTGAAAAAGTTGGTGGTGTGGAGAAGTTGAAAGAAGTGAATTAAAACAAGCTGTGAAAGAAAGTCATGAATGCTTGGAGATCTGCAGAAGGTTATACAAGAATGTTGGTGGCAGTAGTTCATAACCTTCAGAATCAGGGATCAAGCGTGGATTGCGTTGGAGTTTTACCACTAGAGAAGCTTAAATTCCAGCATGTATTGATCGTTACATGTTCTCAACGAAACAAAAATCAATCAAAAGCATGTTCTCACTGAGAATGTTAAAAAAATGATGATGACGGTAATGATGAAGCGACTTATGGTGTTAGCGAAAGCTAACGAGGTGATGCTATGACATGAGATTCATATTATTATGTCAAACAAGATACAGAAGCTGACCAGTTTCGCAACAGTGGGCATTTGGGTCGGTTGATTGATTTGAGTTCTGGCGATAATTATTCGAGTGGATATGATAAATACTCACAGAGTTATCATAGTTTTGAAGGTCATTGCAGGGGTCGGGTTTGATATCAGACCAACATTATGGTGTGGGAT
Source organism: Agave tequilana (assembly GCA_038442645.1). Taxonomy (NCBI): domain Eukaryota; kingdom Viridiplantae; phylum Streptophyta; class Magnoliopsida; order Asparagales; family Asparagaceae; genus Agave; species Agave tequilana. The sequence goes on along the minus strand of JAVJIF010019064.1, from coordinate 65,975 downwards.
ATGATCGGGCTCGACAGAGACAATGATTATGGTAAAATTCTAGCACTAGTTAATATTCTACTAGCAGTGCTTAATATCGAGGTTTTAAGTATCATCACTATGGAGCTGATATTGAACAACCCCCATCGTCATATTACTTTGGCGCTCGATCTTCTAGCCAATCATCTCAGCTTACCGGATTTCACCAACAAACTTACTGTTATCCTTAAGAAAATTATATGCCGGGTTTCTACACTTATCGCGAGGATGATGATAATGATGATTTTGTGCCTCATCGCAATTCAGTGTGGAAATGACTACATTAGCAGGTATTTATGAATGTTTTTTGTGCAATTTACTATATTATACTTGTATTTTGATATGTTCTACCGAAGACGCGCGTATTTATGCTTTTGCTTTATGTTTGTGTACTAGGTGATATGTTTTAAACATGTTATATATGAATATTGATACGTACATTTTTTTAAAGATTTGTAGCGATTTTTTCTGTATTTTTTGGGCTTTCTATGTAGTGTTTTGCACGTATCGTCCAAGATCGATCCGAGACGCCGCGACTGATCCGTCTCATTGCCCGCCGAGTCAGCGGTCGAGATTGCGACTTTGAACTACGGTTTCAGATGGGTGCCTACACTGCCGTTGACTTTCAGAATGAATATGCGTTCCGAGGAGGATCTGAATGAGGCTCTATATCCTAGGCTAGCTAGCTGGCCTGTGCAAGCGTTAATAGTTTGGGAATGAATGATCATTGCCCACTGGATGTCGGTCTTCAAACCAGAACGAAACCTAAATATGGTTTGGTGGTGGTCCTCTTGTAACTCACAACACAGTTTAGTCATCAAATGTAGTGTAAATTTGGACCGACATGCTTCCTTGACGAAGGCGGTGTAGTTCATCTAGGAGGCGGTGGCTATTTGATTTAGGAAAGTATTTCTCTTGCTTGTCCTTCATTTCATCCCACGTCTCTATGAGAACTCTATTCCTCACACAACTTCTTTCTACCGAGGACCAGTACACTTATTTGACCATGTAAGTCGCATTCTAGCGAGTTGGACTTTACATTCCTTGGATATTTTATACCAGTCAAAATAATAATCCATGTCAGCTAACCAATCACTAAAAATCATAGGATCATGGGCACCGTCGAATGTGGGAAAATCTATCTTAATCCTTCGGACAATTTCATCATCGTCATTCTAGGCATGTAGATGCTCTCATCCCTCCTATCGTTGTAGTTCTCTTTATTTGTTCTACGACCACATGTTTCCTCGTTAGGTTTGTCCTCTAACTTCTCTATGTTACGTTGGTTGTTTTGCATCTCAACTCTAATGAATTGCATCTTCTTAAATAGAAGGTTGACTTTCTCTGTCAATGATTAAATTTTTCTTGCATATCTGGTTGGTTGGGGTTACACCGCTTGTCACTACGCAGAAGAAACATGCACCAATATAAAATACAAATGCAAGGCAATCAAACACATGGATGCACACTACCCCCTAGTTGTCAACTAAATGCGTGCAACTTGATGAAAACAAAGTTTCCTAATGGTTCCTAAGATGCAATGAATGGATCCTAAGTGTGATATGCAGGCAAACAACAATTGCAACTACAACTATCAACCCACACAGCTACGCAAGAGATATACATGAAATAAGCTATAGTGTAAGGTTAGGTTAGAGCGTACCCAAAGGCGCTTGAAGTAGCACTGATACCGAGTAGTGACTTCAATAAGGGCTTGTAGAGACAGGTTCTGCTACCCAAGAATTGTGAAATCTCATCCGTGGCTCCGGAGCTTAGCTACGAATTCAACACATCGAACGAAACTTAAAACAGACTCCAAATGGGCCTGAAACGGGCACGAAAGTGTTGATGTAATGCTGCTGGACTGAGATGGCTCAGTCGGCTCGACTATAGTTGGGCCAGCTCAGCTCAGCTCAGCTCGGGCTGGGTTGACTTGGCTCGACTCAAGATGATGGCGGCTTGGCTCCGGATGATGGCGGCTCGGCTCAGCTACTGGGTTAGGTCGGTTTGACTAAGGATTGGATCTGAAGTTCGGATTCAATTTAATCAAATCGGTTAGGATTCGAAATGAAGCAAGTGGGATCAGTATGAACCTGAACTCATTTGCAGGCTTTGTTGAGAGATCAGGGCACAATGGTGGGGCGGTAGGGGTGCAGGTTGTCGGCGACTCCGCGAAGCCAGGGACGACGACGATTCAGTCGGAGTAAGACGACGACAAATGAAGGTGATGATCTCGATGAAGATGACAACGAAGGAAGACGGCGACGGCGAGATTAGATCTTGTCGAAGGAGAAGACGATTATCTGGTGGCAGATTTTTTACGACGATGATGTCGGAGTGATGTAGCGGTGATGGTGGTGATGTGACGGCGACGACGATGACAATGACTAGAAACGGCGATAAGACACGACAGTGAGAGTGGTAGACGGTGGCTGATGCTCGACAATGCTCGACGGTGAGGTCAAAAGGAGTGGTGGGGCGGTGGGTGCGCGTCGGGGAAGATGATGGACATGGATTTTTTTTATTTTTTGAGTTTTATTTTTTTCTTTCTTTTGATATTCTTTAACTCTGATCTAGGGTTTCAGATTTTTTTTGGGTCTCCAGAAAAAAAGGAAAAGAAAGGGATCGAAGGTTTTTTTTTTTTTGAGGAGGCTAGGGTTTTTGTGGAGAGGCATATTTTTGTGGAGAAGAAAAAACAACAGGACTTTAGCCCTGCTTTAGCTCTGATACAATTTGATGCAGAACTAATTTTAAAATAAAAATAGAGATGAATTTTGATTAATTCGAGAGTCGGGCACCCAGGTGATCTCTCACACACTCTCACAATTCAGCATGCAAGAGATTTAAAGAGCAATGCAAATCAACGTGCAAAGTAAAAGGATTTTAAATTGATTTCACATCTATCTAACCCAATAGTCTAGTTGGCTTTTATAAGACCCATACAAAAAAGATTCCCTCATCCTAACCGATGTGGGATTAAAAGTAAAATGAACTGGTCCTACTAAATAAAAAAGAGAGCCTAATACAATATAAGAGAGTTGCGTCTCCTGCACACGTAAGTCCTCTATGTTTCTGAATTAGACGGATTCCTATCAGATGGTCTTGAGTTTACAAGGATTTGTGCTACTCCACCTAGAAGACTAGCCTTTTGGGATGGTGCCCCAAGTCTTACAATTAGCTTGTTATTCCTCTCTGGTTAGTATAATATATTGGAGCAATATGGACTTGATTGTTTATCTATAATTAATTATTTTCTTTCCTATATAAATCTTTCCTCCCTCTTTCCTCATCATGTTTCGTGAATTATGATCTTTTCAATGGGTTTTTCCTTTGTTGAAGAGAGTTTATTTTTTCTTTTCCAAAGTTTCAATATAGCATTTGTTTGATGTTGCAGCCTGGCACAAATTATTTTGCCTCCTTCCCTTCTTCTTGCTCTCTTTCTCCTCATTTTTCATGAATTGTGATCAATGTATTTTTCTTTTTTTTCAGGCTGATTTTTTTTTTTTTTTTTTTTTTTTTTTTTTTTTTTTTTTTTGGGGTGGGGGGGGGGGGGGGGGTGGGGGTGGGGGTGGTTGAAGAGACTTTTTTCCCCCCTTCCCTTTCCATAGCTGTAGTCTAGCATTTGTATTTGATTAATGTTGCAACCTTGCCACAAATATAATTTACATACTATTTTAGGTTTTTTGTTGTTGAGATTGTGATTTATTAGTTTAACTCTGATATGTTGCTTTATTTGGTAGTTTTTTTTTTTGTTATATGTTAATTTCATATATATATTTTCATGTCTGCTCTTCCAGTTACATGTTTTCCCTTCTAGAGTAATTGAGGGTGCCGTCATTGGTTTTCACCCCTCATAATCTGCACGATTGTAACGTAGCCACGCAAATTCCGTTCTCCTTAGTATCAGTTTCCTTGGTCAGAATGATGCATCTTATATGGTGCATGCTTATCTATTGTTTTGGGTTCAATCTTAACATGATGCATCTTCTAAATCCACTCAAGAAAGATTTAGTTCTGTTATGTCTTGTTTTGTTTTCATGCTACTTGACAATGAGACATGGTGTATTTGAGATATACCACTTAATCTTCATGCAGTATGTTTAACAATGAACATTTGGTTTTTTAGGTCCAAGTTGGAGGATCTCCTGTATATAAGGTTGATAGAAAGTTGGGGAAAGGTGGATTTGGTCAAGTTTTTGTTGGTCGCCGAGTCTCTGGAGGCAGTGAACGTGCAACAGGCGCTGGTGCTCTTGAGGTGCTCTCTAGTTCACGGCTTTTTTTGTTTATTTATTATTATTTAGGTATAAAAGATGAAGCTGAACTTGGTCAATTATCTTCTTTTTCTAGGTTGCTCTAAAATTTGAACATAGGAACAGTAAAGGCTGTAATTATGGTCCGCCGTATGAATGGCAAGTTTACAGGTACATTTGTTGTTAGTATTATTATTTCTTTTGTGTATTATATTGCAGAGCCTGATTTCAACTAATGATGTTTCTATTATTTTTGACAGCGCACTTGGTGGTAGCCATGGGGTGCCAAGGGTACACTATAAAGGGCGGCAAGGTGATTACTACGTAATGGTATGATCTCAAATTTGTTAGAAGTGTTATTTTCTTGTTGACTAAATTCAAAGAACTTGAGTTTCTTTATGTATTCTTAATTATGCTGCAAGTAATGAGCTGACTTTTAATCTTCTGTGCTATACCTTGTGCAGGTTATGGATATGCTTGGTCCTAGTTTATGGGATGCATGGAATACTGCGGGTCAAGCGTGAGTACTTGTGTGATTCTCCTAAAATATGATTTCTCATTTCCCTAGTTTCCATTTGCTTCCATCATTTCAATTGCAATAGAACTTCCATAGGGAACACCTTCTGATCTAAGATGGCCAGTTATGTCGGATTAGTATGCCAGGATTGTCAGTAACATTTGATTTTCCAGAGCTTTGTTGGACTCAGTTTCCTCATTGTAGAGAACATGTTGCAACATCTATGTTGTTATCATGGTGCCCAGTCGAGTTTTAGCCAAAAAAAAGTGCCCCCCCCCCCCACCCCCCCCCCCCAAACAAAAAAAAAAAAAAAAAAAAAAAACAACCACAATGACACAAAACCACCACCAGCACCACTTACCCACACCCCTCCCCAGAGAGATTTATTTATTTATTTATTTATTCCATGCTTGAACCAGTACTTAGTACATGAGCTGTGCAATTTGGTTGTAGTCATTTGTCTGGTTAGCTTTTATGCATTTCTTTTTGGCTAATATTTTTGTAATGCTTGCCTTTTGAAATATGGATGCAAGCCATGGTTCAACAGATGGGATTCAAACCCTTAAACTACTTTATCTATTTGGATAAGCATATGAAATACACACGCGCCGCGCGCATATATATAGACTTATGTTATTCAGGAAGGATTTGAGGCCGAATCCTTCCCACTCAAATATAACCCTACGATATCCGAATGCAAGATCCATTTCGTTGAAGTTTGATTCACATTATTTAAAGTAACTAAAAATAAAAAATCATGTATTTTGAATACTTTTTGCCCATCCATCAAGTAGGGCAAAATAGACGGCCAAAAGAGCATATGCTTAGATCTACGTCTTTAGACAACAAATTCTCGATTCGATCATTTCATCATGATCTAAACACTTAAAAAACCTCAGACTAATTTTTGTTAGATTTCAAATATTCTACACTGTAAACTAACCAACTCACCATTTCAGTTGTTCATTGCGCCTACTTGATGGATGGGCAAAAAGTATTCATTTATTCAAAATACATGAGTTTTGATTTTTAGTTACTTGAAATAATGTAGATCAACTTCAATAGAGTGGATCTTGCATTCAGATGTCGTAGGGTTGTATTTGAGTGGGAAGGATTCGGCCTCGAATCCTTGCGGAATGACACTAGTGTGTGTGTGTGTTCTAGTGATAATTCCACAATGAAACCTTTGTGCGAACTCCATGGTGAGTCACCCCGTGGATGATCCGAACAATTCATCTTAATCTACATACTCTAATTAGGTTACCAAAAAACATCACGTGATTCTGAATCTTTTTACACATGCATCAACTGGTTACAAAACATATGTTATATGTGCCGTAGAATAAATGTGTCATTTGATGCGTGGGTAAAAAGATTCAGAATCACGTGATTTTTCATTGGTAACCTTATTAGAGTATGTAGATTAAGATGAATGGTTCTGATCATCCACGGGGTGGCCGGTTGTAGAGTTCGCATGAAGCGCTCGGTAAGAATGGTTCTCACCGGAATAGTTCCATATATACGGAATTGTTCCATGTGTGTGTGTGTGTGTGTGTGTGTGTGTGAAATATAAATTGATAGATAGAATTAGCAGATAAAACAATAGTTTAAGTTGTGACTATCTATTATCATTTTGTAATTGTACCCTTCTGACTTACTTGTCTATATGATTAAATTCTTTCTTCTTTCTGCAATCTTTCAGCATGACATGGGAGATGGTCTCTTGCATAGCTGCTGAGTCCATTTCAATCCTTGAGAAGATGCATTCGAAAGGGTAAAGCTCACCTTTTCTTCCTCAATTGAAGAGGCCTCATATTATTCAGTTAGAGAAGATTTTCTTACTTTCTTGTTGGTGTTTTTCTTGCATGTCCGTAATTAGATTTGTTCATGGTGATGTTAAGCCTGAGAACTTTTTGCTTGGTCAGCCATCAACGCCTCAAGAGAAAAAGTTATATCTTGTTGACCTTGGACTAGGTAAGAATTTTGTTAACTGCAACTTGTCAAATGAGGATTGTAGTTTTACATCAAACATCCAGTATGGAAGTATGCTAAATATGTGATTTGTGTTTCATTGATGACTTTGCAGCAACAAAATGGAAAGATAGTGCTAATGGTCAGCATATTGAATATGATCAGCGCCCAGATGTATTCAGGCATGCCTATTATCCTTTGTTATAATAATATGTTTGGCATCAGGCATGACCATAAAAAAATAATTTTTCTTTCATTTTTGTTGTGTACCTGTCCAATTGCTGTAGGGGTACTTCGATATGCTAGCGTTCATGCACATCTGGGACGAACTGCAAGTAGAAGAGATGATCTGAATCTCTTGCTTACACTCTCATATTTCTTCATAGAGGCAGGTTGCCTTGGCAGGGATATCAGGTAACTGAAGTTTGCCGCTATTTTTCAGAAACCTTCTTTAGTGATGTTTATGCTGCCTAACCTTTCATTTTGTTTGCATTTCTTCTATATTTTATTTCAGGGTGACAATAAATCATTTTTAGTCTGCAAGAAAAAGATGGCAACATCCCTGAAACGCTTTGTTGCTACTGTCCTCAGCCTTTTAGGCAATTTCTTGAGATTGTGGTTAACATGAAATATGATGAAGAACCCGACTATTCTAAATTAATCTCTCTTTTTGAGGGGTTAATAGGACCAAATCCAGCAGTTAGGCCAATCAATACTGATGGTGCTCAGAAGGTACACAATAGTTCGTTGTGATTATTCCTGTCTTTACAATCTTGAATATTACTAATATTTGTTATTGTTTCTACCATCCAGATTATTTATCAGGTTGGACAGAAACGGGGCAGGTTGAATATTGAAGACGAAGACGATAGCCAACAAAAAAAGAAGGTCCGATTAGGTGTTCCTGGTACCCAATGGATTTCCGTATACAATGCCAGAACCCCTATGAAACAGAGGTATATTGGTTTATGATTTCACGGTCACTTTAGTTGTTTTTCAGTCTCAGTGGACTTTAGTGTTTATGCACTTCAACAGTCTGATAGGTTGTTTAATTAAAAGCTACAGAAGTTATGATAAATCAAGCAGTTCTTGTTTCTTGTTTTCTCTATGGCTCTATTGTGGTGATCCGGGTTGTATTGTGAGCGTGCTCTTATTTTCTAGCTGCTGCATGATTGAGTTGTCTCCTGTTTATTGAGGTACTTTCATTTTTATACAAAAATACTGGACCTGTGTTTCCATTTTACATGTTTGTTTCCCAGTCGATTCAGATTCACTACCTCTAGATTGGAACTTTATTAACTGTATTTTTTTAATGATTGGCTGTTGGGAAAGGTCATGTGGTTCAGGGTTAGATCTGATGCAGCATTGGAACCAGGGTTTCTTTTGAGGGGGCGGAGAGAAAAAATAGATCTAAAGAAACACTAGAACAATAAGTTATACAGCAGGTCCAATCCTACAACAAACCTCAGAATGCTGTCTAAGAAAGTATTTTTAAAATCAACCATTATCTAATTACATTTTAAGTTTATGGTTGTTATGTATGACGGGATAAATGAGGCTTGCTAATCAGGATCAAGATACTTAAAAATTAACCATGGGAAAAAGAAAAATAAGTTTATCTTTTAATCTGGAGAAAAGACAATAACATGCTTTTCTCACACAAAGCTACTTCTCCCTTATTTTGATTCCTGGGTAAACATGCTTTCTCATGGCTAGCTAAGTTGGAAGTAAAGAAAGTTGTTCCGTTTTCATTTGTAAAATAAAAAAAAAATGACAGGTTCTGGTGAAGTCCCTATTCTTGAAGTTAGAAAGCAAAATAGAAGAGGGAGGAATCAAGGAATTACAGGGTTCTGGCACCACTGTTGCCGCTTCTGCTTCAACCCTGTTTGGGTTCCAGATCCAACCCATTTGACTTATGGAATGTAATGGAATTTACTATAGGCACTTAATAACCTCCTGATTTGCTAAAAGTTTAATAATTTACAATAATAAATAACCAAAAAAAAAAAGACTTGTGCTCATCTTTTATCTTGAAAATATGATAAAATATTACAGTAAATCTATTCTTACTATACAATTTTCTAATGTTTATGACGTTTCTGGTGTTTTCTCAAATAATACACAAAATTTTCCTTGTTTCTTGATCTCTATTATATATCTATAGATTTTTAGTTTTTCATACCAAAGCCGAAACCCCAAAGACTTTCAGAAACTAATTGGTTCTAATCTTTAGATGGCAGGGCCTTAACCAGGACCTCTGCCAAGTTTCCAAGTCTTGATCTGAATTAAGAAAAATGTATAAATGATTTATGTTACCTTAAACACCAATCCGAGCTATCAAATGTTTGCATATGTTTACTGAAGATATTAGATTTTAGTTGGGATTCTTTCTCTTTTGCCTTTGGACCCACTACATGCTTTTTATTCTGAGCTTTGTTTCCCTATGTATTGTGACTAAATTGATAAGAAACAACTTAACTTTGAATCCGTATTTGCAACAGGTACCACTATAATGTGGCTGATGCACGTTTGGCACAACATGTTGAGAAAGGTAATGCTGATGATTTGCGTATAAGCTGTGTTGCATCATGCACCAATCTATGGGCACTCATTATGGATGCTGGAACTGGTTTCACTTCTCAAGTATATGAATTGTCACCATACTTCCTTCACAAGGTATGAGTATTTACTTGTATTTTTTTGTTCAACTTTAGAATACAACTCTTGATAATGCAATTTTATTTTTGGGCAGGAATGGATTACAGAGCAGTGGGAGAAAAACTACTACATCAGTGCTATTGCTGGTGCAGATAATGGCAGCTCTCTTGTAGTGATGTCTAAAGGTTAGTTCAATATTGGGATTGCAGTCATTTTCAAAAATTTACTTTTCTGACAATATTTTGTTTATAAGGTGACTCTTTCAACCAATAAATTTTATTTGTAATGTAATTTGTGATTTCAGTCAATAAGTTTGTTAAATGATTCTTCTGAATGTTTTCAAGTTGCAAGAGGGATATTATCTGGTTGCACATCTCTCCTAGTTTTTGTTTTCTTTAAAACATTGTGTACTTCACTATCCTTATCACCTGACAATGTCTCTAGTCCCTAGAATTGTTTGGCTCTATCTTATGTTTCTGAGGGAGTCACAATAAACAGTTTATGGAAGTACAACTCCCACTTTTCTTAATTTCTTCTTTTGTTACTCGGACCTTTTGTTCTTCACTCTTAATACGCTTAACATTGCCCACGGCTATTCTTAGTTTCTCTCATTTTAGCAGGATTCTTTAAATTTTCTTTCCCTACTTAATTTCAAAGGATCTTATATCCATTGATTGTGGGAACCCGTAATTTTTCCATGACAATCTATGCTTTCTTTTCTGTTAATGGTTGCTTGTTATTGACGTAATGTCTAATCCTGCATCCTTTGCCCTTCGGGCTTTGGACCTGATTGAGGCAGTAAGTTAGGAGCCCAAGATGTTAGCAGTAATCATATCTATTACAATGTTCTCCCCGAGATGCTCAACACAGTGTATGCGAGCAAGCAAATCCTCACCTTCTATACGAGACTCGTTATAGTCTAGGGAAGGGTTCCCATGCTTTAAATTTTATGACAGAACCTGCCAAATTTCTTTCAGGGAACATGACTGGCCTTTACATATAGTTGTCTTGCCAGGATTTATTTGTATAATTCTTCAGTATGCTCATGTGCTTCTGCTTTGAATATATTTCATTATTCTGGTGCCTTGTTTAATTGGGAAACAAATATCATTTCAGGCACCCAATATACTCAGCAATCTTACAAAGTTGGTGATTCTTTCCCCTATAATGGATAAGCAAGAAATGGAGAGAAGGATATCACGTCACATCAATGGCTACTGCTGGAAGCCGATGGGCCATTGTAATGTCCCGAAATGCTGGGTTTCGAGATCAGGTTAGATATTGTTTTCTCCTACTAGCTATGTACATTATTTATGAATAACCAGCTTAAACATTTTTCAAGTAATGATTGTTTATGCTTCACAAGATTGGAAATTAATGACTATGTTTTTAAGATTGATGAGACTTCCAACTTGGTTGGTTAGATATCATCTCCATTTCTAGATCAGTCGTTTATTCTGCCGATCCTAGTAAATACTTTAGAATGTCATGGCTGCCTTTATTCATTCACTTACTGTGCACATTCCTTAAATTGCCGATCCTAGTAAATACTTTAGAATGTCATGGCTGCCTTTATTCATTCACTTACTGGCACATTCCTTAAATTGCTTGGATTTACACTCAGTTGGTGTTTTGCATGTCTGAATATTTGTATGGTACTGAATCTTCAAATATTCTTCTATATGAGGAGGACTTATGTGTTGAGTTACTAAATTGTCTCATGTTCCCCCTTTCTCCCTTTTTTTCTTCTTCTTTTGCGTGTCTCCCTTCCTTTCTTCTTCTTTTGCGTGTCTCCCTTTTCATTTCTTCTTCTTCTTCCACGTGTGTGCTGCGTGTGTTGGTGTCTTTTTTAATTGTTTGTGTGTGTGTGTGGGGGGGGTTGGGGGGGGGGGGGGGGGGGTGGTTGGACTTTTGGGTTTGTTGTCTTTGTTTTTGTGTGAGCGCGCGCGTGTGTGAATGCATCTGTTAAAAAAAACTTGTGAGGTATCTCGTTGGGTCCATAGGGATCTCTCTCTTGGGTGTTTGGGGGTTCAGGTGAAATCATCTTTGCGTGTTATGTTGAGGGGGATCATGTTCACCATGCATCAGGTGAGACAAAAACTAAATGGGATCCAAAAGGATTATTCCTACTTGCATCATCTACAAGTTAGCTCTGCAAGAACAACCATGTTGTGTGCAAAATTGACCAGTTGTAACAGTGTCAAAGTTGGTGCTGAACATTGTCCAAGCACCATAGGGTGTATGGCTATCAAGCACAACAGAATGCGTGGAAATGACACAGTGCATAAGCAGAGCATCCGGAATCAAACAGCAAGCCTAGATCGATGGTCTACTTCCCTCTTAAGAAGAAGGAAATGAAAGACATTACTGCAACAGTTGATTTGTTTCAAAGCAAATATGTGTTATTATTCCTGCAATCTAGAGTGCATGAACTGGTGAATTTAACCTATAAGACTCAGTAAAGCACTGAGGATATGAGTTGATTCACCATTGCCATTCATTTTCTTTCTAATAAAATTGCAATTTCACATGGTTTTAAATATTCCTGCTCTCCTCAGGTTGTAGAACTAGACTTCTTGTATCCGAGTGAGGGAATCCACAGGCGATGGGATAGTGGGTACAGGATCACATCAATGGCTGCCACAGCAGATCAGGCTGCTTTAATTTTAAGTGTACCAAAACGTAAGGTTGGAGATGAGACTCAAGAGACCCTCAGGACCTCAGCATTTCCCACCGCACATGTTAAGGTGCCATTTCCTCTTTTCCCTCAACTGTAGTAGTTGTTTTTCTATTTCATATATGATAGTTTCCACATCATTAACCTATGTATCTTTACCTTTATTGTGATTTCCTCTGAACCATTGAAATTCTTGAATAGTTTGGAGACACTGGATTGGTTACTGTCTCCACTATACTGCCCCCATACCTGATGTGGTGCCAAAGTATACATTACACGTCTAATGTTATAAATTACGTACCAAAAACATTGTATTTCTTCAACCTCTTTAACCTATACATCATATGTATAAGGTGTGTTGCAAACACAATTGCAAAAATCTCCCCATTAGATATGTTTTAGACATCCTTTTGTGTGGTTTAAAGGGTGCATATGTGCTAACTGTGCCGAGAGTAGAACAAAATTGCCTTACCCCTAGAATAACTTAATGAACTTCATGTAGAACTGAAATTTAAAGGTCAGCATTGGTCTGGCTTCTGTAAATAAATTTCATGTAAACACTACTATAGTTTTTAAAAACCATCTTTTTCTCATTGTCATTCTTGGACCAGGACAAATGGGCGAAGAATCTCTATCTTGCTTCGGTATGCTATGGTCGCACTGTGTCTTGATTTCTATTATTCACAAGGTGCCCTAAATTAGGGAAAGCGGGAGCTCTTCTTTTGTTGTAACCATTGTATTGTTGTCTGTAAATCTTTCTTCATAGAGGAGAAAAGGAAGAAAATAGCCAAGGGTACAGATAATTGTTGTCTTAATATATAATGCAGTTTTTATATATCATCAAAGGTTTTGCTCTAAAGTCCTCAAAACTTTCTACTGGCAGTATCAGATGGCCTGCAAGTTTGCAAATAAGTCTGAAGATTTTGTGACTAACTAAAGGTATATTTCTGTATCAAAGGGGTGTTATTATAATATCATGTTACTGTTAGTATAGAAATTTATTTCAAGGATGCTTTCTGTTATGGAGCTCTTTACAAGCTGTTCTTCTCAGGGCGAAAACCTTTCCATCCTTACGCAGGATTCTTCTGCTGTTTGAAAATTTGCTGTTCCTTTGCGTATGCTTGTTTGTTTTTGTCATTCTGTTCTAACTATTTCGTTCTACGTACGCATTTATTTTTTATTTTTAAAAAAAAAGCGTTAATGCTATTGTTATATCCTCTCCTGGGGATACTAATTAAGGATGTTTTCGGTTGTATTATATCCTATATATTTGATATTTTTTTAGTTATGAAAACATAATACTGAGGGGGGAAAGTTTATTATGTCAGCAAGAGTTTTCTATATTTTGATAATTTTCTTTTAACAAAGCAAAAAGCAAACTAGTGAGTTATACTTCAGAGATTTGTGAAATCTATGAATTATTTAGTAAAGAAAGCTCACAGCCTCTCAGACTTTTTAGTCATGTAATACTTACGCTTCTCCTTGTCTGACATTGCTATCCTGTTTTGTCTATTTCAGTAGTGTAGGATTGAATTTTTGCTTATTAGTACATTAAGAATTATCAAAAAGTATTAAAGGCAATTAAGAGGGCTCATTTTAGGTCTTAGTCATGAGTTGCGAATTCATTATTTACTGAAATATTTGTTACAATCACCTATTTGCTTCATAATTAGAAAAAAAATTAGCGTCATAATTTGATTCGATACAGTCTCATACATGTTAGTATAAGCTGATTCTTCTCAACAACCACTTGTTTATATATTTTTATTTTTTATTTTACTCTTCCCATTTTCTCGGATGTTGCTTTCCACTCGACTTTGATCCCGACGCAGATTAATTCACGGGTTGACCTGCGCGGTCAGATCGCTGTGCCCCCCTCCCCGAGACGAGAGCGGAGCCCTTGAATTTTTTTTTTTCAGATCGACTTTTTGTAGATCTCGTTTTGTTCGTGCTCGCGATGAGTTCCATTTGTGTTTAGATCTGGAAAGCATTAGGGATCATTCGATATCAGTGGACGTGGGGTCTGCTGATGATGGCGATGCTGTTATGAGAATTGTGACTCATGATCTCACTTCTATGTGAGGATTGGCTCAAAAATAAGGCATTTTGTGAGGACACATGATTGCGGTCATAAAAAAACTCAAAAATAGGACATTTTTTGGTCGCAATTCTCATAAAGACTCAAATATAAGACATTTTTGATAATATTGCGATCATGGTCGCTGTTCTTGTAAATAATGTATTTTATGAGAACTGTGATCATGATCGCAATTCTTAGAAATAGGGCTACAATCATTTTGTGAGGAATGTAATCATAGTTGCGGTGATCAGAATAAGACATTTTTGTGACTTTATATTGCGATCATTTTATGAGGACCGCGATCATAGTCGTTGTCTACAGAAATAGGGTGAAGTGGTACGCTTTTTATAAAGCGATTACTTAGGAGCATTTTCGTCTTTCGCCGCTGATGAGCACTTCAGCATTTGACACGTGGGCGCACATCTTTACTTTAAAAAAAGAGATAGTTGAAGCGAACAAAATTATGAAGTTGAGTTTTTTTTTCTTAATTATGGTTCGACATAAAGGGATGTAGCGAAATGCCCCTTATTTAATATACACAATTGTTAATTAATATTATAATTACTTTACAATCTAGTATTATCTTATAATTTTCCAAATTTCACAAGTTCAAGGAAGGATTTCTAATGTTAGAAAACCGTTTGTGGTCAAATTACGGATAAATGAGTTTGAGAGAACTAAACAAGAAAACTTATAGGTTTCCTGAAAACAAAAACAAAAAATATTAAATAGCGCACCTCCCCTTCTGTGGCGAAAGTTCGGGTTCGATTCATGTGTGCTAGCCATACACACATACAATAAAAAAGATCAATCATGCGTTGACACGTGTATTGATCCTCTTATAATATGTTTTAAAGCCATAGACACATAGAATAAAAAGGATCAATCACGCATTGACACGTATATTGATCCTCTTATAATATGTTTTATGTGTGGGCCTCACACACATATTATAAGATATTATAAAAGTTTCAATCTACGTGTCAACGCGGAAGTGACCCTCTTATTGTATGTGTGTGTTTCTCACACACATGAACCAAATCCCGAAAGTTTCAAGTGGGTGCCGAGGCTGGTTGATTCACAGCCCGGAATCGGGGTGGCGTCAGACTTAAGACTTGACTTGAACTAATTACCATATTTAAGAGAGTATTAATTAGTAACAGTTAATGTAAGATACTTTAGTTTTTTAGGATTTAGATAAATGATTGGTCAAGGGCAAATAAGAGAGACATCCAATGAGGAATGTAGTTTTATTAGAGTCCGGCCCATGCCATTTCCAACGATCATCTCTCTCTGTCCGAATATAACTACAAAGAGAGGATAATCACAAAATTAACTGTCGCAACTGCAAGTAGGAAAAAATGAGTGTAAAAGTGAGGTTTACATGACCACAAATTTAACTGTAGCAACTGCAAATGAGAAAATGAGAGTTACATTTTGCAATTTATTTTTCAACAAAACAAACATCGAAAAATAGAAAAAAGAGTTTTATGGCGTCGTTTTGCAACGAAACAAACAAGCCTACGGATTGTGTTCCGATTTCAAAGAACCTTACGGATTGTGTTCCCCCGTGGCTCAAGGGTGATGGACGATTTCAAATAAAAGGAAGAAAAGGCGTGGGGGCAAATTCTTGTAGGCTGCTAGATATTTTCGCCTTTCAATTATTTTTCGTTCGGGTTTCGGTTTTGTTACCCAAATTCTCAACCATCCGCAAACACAATCGGAATCCTTAGCGACGCTAGATTGTTCGTCTCTCAGCCTCTCTCTTTTCTCTCTCGCGCCCCCGGTATCTACCGGAAACGAACCATCATGTTCTTGCCGAAACACAAGGCGTCTCGGCCGGAACGGAGAGGTACCACCCGTTTCGGATCGCTTACGCTAAAACGGAAGCTCTGTTTTGAGAGAGTCTGCTAACAATCTGCGACATACGTGTCACATTATGATTGGCTCTGTATTTGGGATAGAGGCCCTCGGGGTGTCCTCTCGCTTCTCTTCCTCCGCTTTCTTGAGAGAGAGAGAGAGAGAGTAGTTGGAAATGGCGGGCAGTTGCCACGTCATCATCTCGGCCCCGCCGTTTCCCGCCAGTTCCTCTCGCTCTTCCAGCAGCAGCAGCAGCAGCAGCAGCAGCAGGGATAAGGAAGTGAGTTTTGTTCTCCTTTGTTCTTTTCGTTTCACCAAAAATTGTCAAAGTTTTACTGTAATTTGATAATTCCAATTTGGATATTCATGCGATTTCTCCATTATTGCTTCTGTTTGACATTAGATTTATTGAAATTAGTTACTTAATTACTTGATTTTCCGGCAATTGCATGTGAAGTAAAAAATAAAAATTTATATAAAATTTTAGACTTTTAAGGTAATTCTTACTCGTAAAAGGGTATAAGTTAAAAAAAGAAAGGATGAAATGGTAGATTTAAGGCAGTATTAGTGACATGTCAAACTCAAGTCTCAGTAATATGTCACAAAAGTTATTATTTATCTTTTCGGCAATGCTTCTCTTTCTTTGCCATAACTTTTAAAAACGGTAGGATATTTACGTAATTTTATGGGTATGACATTGCCTATACAGTCTCTTGGAGTTTTGGAGTTATAATGTAGCAAAGATTTATTTGTTTATCGTTTTTAATTTCACATTGTATGTTTGAAGTTAGGAACATTGGTATGAAATTCGAATTTAATCATGGATAGCAATTCATTGATGTGGGAAAACAGGGTGCTATCATTGTAGAGTAGGTTTTGGCACAATGTTGAGTTGATATGTTTAAGGGTAGTGTTTGTCCTTTTTTGTTTTGCGAGAAATGATGGCCGTGACAAACCTAAGGCTAAGAAATGATGAGAGCAGATTTCTAGCCACGGACCTCTTGCATGACTTCAAGAAGTCTTACCAACTGGCCGAACAACTAAAACCTTGAGGGTCAATATTAGTTCAGTCCTTTAATTGATGTTGAATGACAGGGAAAGTGCAGACAATCATCTAAGATACTTAGGATAGGAGTTCTGATATGGGATTTGGAAGAGCTTGCTTTTCAATATATGAAAAATTGCATCATGATTCATGAATGAAATTTTGAATAGTTCGGCATGTTACTTGTTGATTATAATCATTTGTACGTACCTATGCTCGAATTTGTTTATTTACTCGAGTACACATGTCTCTGTGTGTATATGCACATGGGCAGTGAAACTGATATTCTTATGGATACATTAACGAACTATGCTTCCATGCTTTCATGTCTTTATGCGTGTACATATTATGAGCAGTATCACTAAATTGCTCCCTTGAACACATATCAGATCCATGCTTCACTACCTTGATGACTGCTATTCCTATTTCAACTTGAATTAAGCAACATAAAACCTATTGGTCCTTCCATTTGCTACTTTATTGGCTTCTAAATATAATACATTCTATATATGCGCATGCATACACAGAAGATTCAGCATGGAAGTTGATACGTAATTAGCATGGGCACATCTCTCTCTCTCTCTCTCTCTCTCTCTCTCTCTCTCTCTCTCTCTCTACACACACACACACACACACACACACACACACACACACACACCCCCCCAACACACACCCCCACCAAGATTACTTTCTTTGGACAACTGTATGCAAAAGAACAAGGAGAATATTCTTGACATATTTCATTAAGATTCTGCCTATATATGACTCGAGATATATCATGTTCCTGTGGTGGGTACTGTGCCTATAAGTTGGATTTGGTTTGCTTTTCTTGTGTTTGTTAATGAATCTCATAAATGCTAGCATATCAGAAGTGGGTTTGTATCAAGGCTTTTCCAAGGTTATGATGATTTACTAACAGCAATATGCTTTAGATGTTTCTCTGAGCTTTGAACTACAGAACTTGCTGCGGTTGTTGGGTTTATCTTGTCATTTGAAAGAGGAAACTGGAATTTCATTTCTTTTTTATGACATGATTTTATTTCATTTCTTTGAAGTACATACTAGTAGTTTTTTCAGACTTTTAATAGCAATGTTTATGTGACCTGATTTTTTTTTTTGTACTTTTTTGGCTTAGTACTGGCCAAATCAAAGTCATCTGGACCTCGCTGCAGCTTAAATTTGGAAGATGACTCCAGTAAGCAGAGTGATCCTCAGTCATCACCAAAAACATTGGAGTGAAGGTCTCTTGCGATGCCACTTAACTTTAAAATCTTTTTAACTGGGTAGTACTAGCTTACCATGTTCTCTTCTGTTGAACTTGTTTCTCAGGTAATATATGTATATAGTATATCTTCTGTAACTTAGAATAGTAAGGAAAAATTATCTCTCTCATGAACTAGTAATATTGTGATTGATCATTGATGCTAGATATCCGGTAAATGCGGTGTAGATGTAGGGTACCCAGTTATTTGCTAATAAGATTGAATTTTATTGCCAGCAAGGCTTGGTTCACTTGTAGAAGGTTTGAGTGGGATGTGAGTCGTCCTAGATTCAAGTCCCGGCTATGGCCTATGTTCCAAAAAGTAAAGGAAAAAGCTTGAATTGTGTTGTCGTCTAATGATTTATGGTATGTAAGCTCTCTAAACGGTCAGTTATAGTTTGAAGCATCAAAATGAGTAATATACTCATGTCATGCTTTAGGCATAGCACGGCACCTCCTTGCCATTTGGATGAAAAATTTATTGTAAATTAATAATATATCATTTCTTGCCATGGCCTTCTATCTTCATTGTACATGCTAGAGCATCTTTGCTATTATTCGTTTTGGTTGATGCAACTTCTTCCTGTGATATTTCATTTCTCACTTTTTGACTCGAAGATGTCAATACATGTCTGGTATGTATTCGCATTTATATATTATTTTTTGTTCTCTTGAACCCTCTCTATTGCCAACATTATGAACCATAAAAAACCCGATGCATTATTGTTGTTTCATAAATCATTATGCTTAAAATTGCCACGGCATGTCATATGACACTGTAGAAGTCCACCCAAATTATCTCATCTTATTCTTCTGATTATAGGATAGCATGAAGATAGTTACACTGGGTATAATGTAAGATCATATTTGACCAAGGTTTCATTTTCTGCACCACTGAATTTTGCATGGTTAACCTCTTCACTCTGTTAGTTGTAACCTCTTATCCTCGGAGCCTTCTCTGCTGGCCTCTACTTGTATATTCAGATCATCAACTACCACTGTACAGTTTGTAGAGTCCACTTCATTTTACATGTAGTATATATTGATACATTGGGTAGCTGCTGCATTTTGCATGTAGTATTTACTGGTTTAGTGCTTCTATATAATATTCAATGTTACAAACTATCAATGTATTTCTACTTAACCTTGTTCTGCTAAAAACTTTTTTAATGAAGTGGGGGGGATTACCCACCCGTTTATCTAAAAAAAATATTACAAACCATCATTGTGTAGGAAATAGTAGAAATTGGGGTATATTGCTAGTTTATGGAAAACTACCTCTAACTTCCACTCTTTGTAAACTATTGATAGCTTGCTACATCACATAAAAAGTATCTGAAACTTACTGGAAACTTTTGAGCTAACTGCTTTGCCATGGTGTCATCAATAAAGGATACATGACTTTCTTGTGACTTCTTTTCTGATAAAAACACCCAGAGTCTTATGAGTGACGTTCATTACTAGTGCCACAATTGAAAGAATAGGACTTCATTCATGGCTTGGGCCTCTGGCATCTAAAAGGCTGAGTAATACTTATATCAAAGCCTATTTGACACACCTATAAGCTTGTTAGGACGTGAGGTTACAACTAGTTAACTTACCTATTAGCCTTCATGTCTTTCAGAGACAAGCCTTTTATATCCTGATGAGTATGGATAAGATTTAACTTCTATTAGGAATTTTTTCTTGCACACCATTGCTGGGAAAGACATGTGATTGTCTATGATGAAGACAGATTGAATATCATTTGGCTTCAGTTTCAAATCTTGCATCCCATTTCTAGTTTTCATGAAAGATCATCGCTTTGACCAGTGTCAGCAAAATGGTCTATGAGCTATAACTGTAGAAGTAACTGTAATTTTGTTCGATGCCCGCTTGGTTGGGACGGCATATGTTTGCCTGAATATGAAGGCAGATCAGCTATCATTTGGCTTCAGATCTTAAATGTTGCATCCCCATCTCTATTTTTTGTGAAGATCATCACATTTTTACAGTGGGTCAGCAAAATGGTTACATGAGGTATACGTGCCACCAAAAGCCTTTAGGTGCTGCCAATTAATCTATTGGCCCCCCTGTGGACCGCCATAGATCCATTTTATATGCTTGGCACACTTCTATCGAAAAAGTGCAATCTTGGATTCACGAAATAATTGTTGAAAATGACTTGATTGCTGTCAAAAGCAACAACCCTTTTTGTTGATTTCTCAGCCCATGAAGATTACAACCACCTTATAGTTTGTTTTTGTTCGCTCCATTTTCTTGTTTTCAATTGATGGCTTTATGATAGGATTAATACACATGTTTGCTTTCTTAGTTCTTACAGTTTGGTTGCACGAGAAGATGGGATTACATGATAAGATGGATTAATATAGGTAGTTGGGGAGACGATTCATTGGCCTTTATGAGGGAGAGGAGAATGTTATTGGATGGGGCAAATGAAATAGGAAAGAGTTCTGAGTTGAACTCATTTCTCTCTTTCCGTCTTCTCATCTTCTCTTCCTTTTGTTAAACACCTATTCGTAAATTGGGTTTTGTGGGTTTGGGTGAGTGAGATTAAAAGTGTAATCTCTTTGTAATCTCCTCTTTTGATTAGTGGATTCGTCGTGTTGTCTTATCCTATTGATTCATCTTGATGTCTTCTTTCATGGACGGAGGTCACATTGATCGAATCATATTAAATTTAGTGCACTATTCTCTTTGTCTCTATTAGCTATATTTGTTGATTGCTATCTCTATTTGTACTTATTATCACATGTATTAGAAGCATCTCGACTCTTCACAAACTAAAGTTATTCTCTAATCGAATTTCTCTACTTTGTACTTCGCGAGGCCATCTCGAAACCCACGAGAAAATAAAACCAACTCTGATACTAGTTGGCTTCTAATACAAGAGATGGCATGTAGAAATGTGGATAGTAAATAGCAAATGTAGCTAATAGAGACAGATGAGATAATTAAAGTGGAGAATACATTTTTAATCTCACTCACCCAAATTCACAAAACTCAATTTACAAATAGGTGTCTACAAAAAGGAGAAAAAATGAGAAGAGAAAGAGAGAGAGAATTGAAATCAGCTGAATTCTTTCATATTTCATTTGCTCTATCCAATAACACACTCTCTCCTTTCTATATAGGCCAATGATCAATCTTCTTTATTACCTATATTAATCCACGTTATCACTTTATCTTATCTTCTCAGTAGTCAACTCTAACAACTAAGAAAAACAAAAGTGTGTATTAATCTTATTATATGGCTGCCAATTCAAGTCAACAAAATGAGCTGAACAAAAACAAACTATATGAAGGCAGTAATTTTCATAGAGTGGCCCTAATCTTTATAGGATGAGGAGCCAACAAACGGGCTGTTGCTTTTGGCATTATTCAAGCCACTTTCAAATAATGAAAACCTCCTTTTCTTGATCCATGGTTGGACAGGACGTTTCTCAATTATATATTCAGAGAGAGAACATAATATGATCTTGAATACAATTATAACAATGAGTTTCTATCTGTTGGTTGTTAGGTTGACCTACCTATTTTAATCATTCAGTTTAAACTTGTGCAACCGAGGAGGAACTTCCAAAGACCCCTAGACTGGGATTGCATTAAATGAGGCGGTAAGATGATAAATCTGCTCAAGGGATCACATTCTAATGTTGGAATTACATGGCCACACATAGAAACTTCACTCAAATGAAAAGAAGGAAAAAGGCCATCTAGTGACCACAAGTATCATAACAAACAATTCCACAAAAGGTTTAACATCTAGATCCATATTTTGTATTTAAGAGGCTTAGTTTATATCAAGAAGTTAATCAGTGTATCATGCATTATTGCAAGTTCACTCAGATGACTTCTTCTATATTCATTACTTGGATTCTTTATTTTTTTGAAAGCTCCTATACGTTTTTGGTCCTTCTTAATTCAACTTGTTTTTAATGA
This sequence comes from Agave tequilana, assembly GCA_038442645.1. Classification (NCBI taxonomy): domain Eukaryota; kingdom Viridiplantae; phylum Streptophyta; class Magnoliopsida; order Asparagales; family Asparagaceae; genus Agave; species Agave tequilana. Next base: position 43,696 of record JAVJIF010019064.1, on the reverse strand, counting down.
AATTATACTTGTGCAGGATTCCCAAATATTATCTTCGAGACGTAAATGCCTTTCTTGTTTATGTACAACTCTGGGATTAATTACTGTTCCAGGCTTTTTTATGAGAACACCTAATGGATTGGCCTTGGACATGATGGATGTCCCAGATAAACCTGTGTGTAGAAACTGCAGGGGCAGTGGTGCTATAATATGTAAGAATCCCTTTTTTTTCCCTTATTCTTTTCTTATATATGGTTGTTTTGGCAATCTATTACGTGGTAGACAAACTATCTATGACTTTACTGTGAAGTTAATTTTAAGCCATTCCATATTCTAAATTCAAATGCCACATAAGTAACATGACTATTCTTCTGAATTTGCATTTGACATTTTGAAAGCAAGTTCCTATACAGATGTTTTTGAAGGTTTGCTTCTGTCTGGGTGATATTCCTGGGAAAACTCTGCTTAAGAAAATGATTTTTTTTTTCCCCTGAGGGGATAAGCAGATGGATTTTGATGATACAGCTTCAAGGTAATTATTGTATATGCCTATCTGGCGACACAAAATATAAATGTTCATGGCAGAGAAATAGTGTATGTGACATGAAGCATTTGTGGAATCAGCTAAGCATTGGGCTTTGACTTGATCAATGGAGATACCTTAAGGGGTGGGGATGAGCAGGAGTAAATTAAGAACTGGGTGGGTTGGTTCGAGAGTGAGGGTGGGGGGAGGGGGGTGGTTTGGAAGATTCATAACAATAGGGTGATTTGTGGGCAACGAAATATGTAGGCTCCTTTGGTTTTGGATATGTGGAGGAATTTCCTGTAGAATGTGATTATTTCTAAATTCTATGTTGAATTCCTACATTATTAACCGTAAAGATGGCAGGAGAGGGGGAGGAGCATGGGGTGATCCCCATTACCCCCATCCAAAACTATAAAATATATTTATATAATCTATTCTTTTCTATTGTATATTAACCAACATCAAGTGTATTAATGCCTCTTGAATTTCACCATCGTAGAGAAGTTCAACATGCTGAAATAGTAATCTTATTTCTCTCCTAAATTTGGTCACAAGAACATGATATCGAATCCTCGTGTCTAATATTTATTCACTTCCTGTTTATTTGCCTGTGAAGCACAAGTATGATACAGGATACATATGGATACAACATGATAAAGACACGGTAGGTGCTGAAAGTTTTCAAAAACTAGGATATGCTACATAGACACAAAAATATTGCACGCACAAACATGCTTCATGCATATATGGATATGCACATGAGTACGCGCTCTCTTGCAGACACATGTCCACCTCCATGTACTCTTGTGATGCATACATGTAGTCATCATCATCATCTAAGGTTGTCCTAGCAAAAGGGGGTCGGCTATGGAGCAAGACTCCTAAACGTTTGACAAAGTAGACAACTGACTATTGACCTTACTAGCGCTCTTTTAAATAGTGCCAAATTCCTGCCCTAGAAAACTCTAGAAAAGAGGGGCTTTCCATAATCTTAAAGCACTAGTTGGCTTTGTCCAAATGATTGGGGAAAGATATAGAAGAAAAATGAAACATGATAGATTTTCTATAGGAAATTACATTCAACTTTGAGGCACACATAAAGCCAAGAGCCAAACACAGATCCCCTCAAGACCAAAAATGTGCGAAAATGATGGGAACTTGTTAGAATAAAATCACGCATGCATATGTTTGTAGCATGGATTTTTAAAGCTAGAACACCTAATAGAGCACAACATCCCATGTGTATCACGCATTTACAAGTTGTGAAAGTCAATGGTTATGTAAAATACTGGCTAATGTATAAATGCAGTGCATATAAAAATCAAATAGAATTGTGAGACCGCTTTCTTGATTTGATTTTTAACTCGTTAGTTTTAGAATGGTTTATGATATGCCTTAAATACATTCTGTAAACTTTACAAACTTTAGGATACATCAAAAGGAGTATCTAATACATACCCATTAAGTATTAGAGTTATAAGTATTGGATATGAATCTGACAGAAGGACATCTCCTTTGTCATAGTATCTCAGCAGCAAAGTTATTTACCCAGTTTGAGAAGCTATTTCATCTAAACTCAAGGGCCAATACACCAAGAATGGATTATCACTTGGGACAAGATTTGTAAATTTGTCAAAAACCAATTTGTTAAAGCAACCTTGCACTTTTAGCTCTCGTGACCTATGCATTTAGTTTTGTGCAATACCGATCTGAAATCACTCACGGGTAGGTGGTAGAGTTTGGTGTATATGGGTGTGGGTGTGTGTTGGGGGGTCGGGGAGAGGGGGTGCTCTCTTTCCTTTAAAGTTTGGATGACGCGTGCCGACATCTTATTTATATATCATTGTGCCTTGTCATGTTCCAACTCCGAGATATACAAGAAATGATTCATTATATTTCCAGAGTTTTCTACCATCTGAAATTGTGAGGCCTAACAAACTAATAGTACCAATAATCCTCTGTAAGATCGTAATAGTGATACCACATGGATCATTTAAATCCTTGCAGATCTTGCAACATCAGAATTCATGCTATAATAATTAAAACAACTATGACCCCAAATGACACACACTCTAAAGAATATCCTAATATCCTACCAAGTCAATTTGCTTCATGAGATGAATATATATACACGAGGAAATGAGAGGTCAGTGCCAATGGAGGAAATTTTGATGAGAACATCCAAGAGACGTTCGAGACAGAAGAAACAACATGCGCAAGGATGTGCAAGTTACATTATTTGGAGTCTTTACTTTTCATTTTATTGAGTCAAGTATTTTTTTTTTATTTAGTAGCTTTGTTTTATCTTCTTTAGTCTCATATTGGTTGTGTGGGAAGAGTTGTGAGCCTTGTAAGCCTATAAAAGTAGTACTCGATAAGAGTTTTAAATGATGAAGATTTTATAAATGAATATTTTGAATGTTTTTGAAATGAAAATATCTCGTGAGCTTGGAGTGTGAAACCCAGTTCAATAGGATTTAGAGTGTGAAATTCTAATCCAGTTATCACCTTATCCCCTCTTTCAAATCCCACAACCACTTTACAAATTCCCTCCACAAATTACATCCACATATCTCTTTCACCTAATTTACAAAAAAAAATAGCCAGAAAGAAAAACCCCATTCTTTTTTTTTCTCCCTCTCTCATTTTTCTCTCCCATGTCATCACCCACCAGAGAACCCATTGTTCTCCCTCATTTCTTTCCTCCACGCATTCAATCCCGATCACAACTCTTCTTCTCCTCGTCACGCAACTGCAAACAAACCCAAACCCGATCGACATCGCCACCAAGAAGATCCATTCCCCTCTCTCCTTCAACAAGCAAGTTAACCCATCACCCAAGAAAACCACCACCGCCTCAGCCTTCTTTCCTTACCTGCAACCTCCTCGACATGCCTCACGTCGACGCCGCCAAACTTGCTTCTCCCTCCCTCTCTCCCTCATCATCAACGCTCGAGTGCCATGCCCGAGCACCACCATGCAGCAACACCACCGCCATCATCAACCCCCGCCTCGTCATCCCACGTTCCTCTTCTTCCTTTCGTCGATCTCTGTAGTCGTCACCCGGCTACCCTTTCTCTTTTGTCGGAACTCGAGGTGACAGAACACTAGCCGTCACCTCGAGTTCCTCTTCCCTTGCTGCCATAGCCGCTGACCGCCTCCACTTTCTCCCTCCAATCTTCCCGATCTGTTGTTGCTATTGCCAGGGATTTGAACCCAACCCGGGTCGTCAAGAAACCCGACCCGCACCGCTTGCTTCCCAAATCTGAATCAAAGTTAGGGTTTAAGTTGATAAACCTGCAAGAAGCCAGCTCTGATCCAATAGCCAAGTGTGGGTTTAAGTTATCAAACCCCGAATCTGATAACTACAGTGAAGGATCCATCTTCTATAGTTCCTCAGCTACAGTGCTACACCCACTTGCTACAATAACGGATTCAGAGCAGCACAGACCTGCTTCTGCGCAAGGTTCATTTTCAGGTGAACTTACATCTGGGCTTCGATTCGGGTGATTCTCGTTGCATTGTGATCTTGACGACTTTAGTTTCGTACCTGCAATCACAACAAGACACAACAACAACATCAAGGCTCAGTACAAGATCGATAAGTCAACTATAAGAGCAACAACAATACAGATACCTGAGGAGGTACCTTCTCAGTAGGTAACTTTCTATTTCAGCAATTGGATATTAGTTGGATTATAGCACACTTTTAGTCTCTACAGTTTTATTACTATTTCCTGTTGTTCACTATAATTGTGAGTTTGTGTGATTCTGTTAACACTTGTTATTTATCGTTAGTGATATTGCAAGTAGGATTATTTCATGTTTAACTGAATGTTGCATTTGACTTGTCGAGAATTGAAATATCTAGACTACAATTGCAAATTATTGTAAAAATTTATCTTGTGCTGCTGCTAGTTTTAAGTGATTTTCTATCGAAGATCGTTAATTTGGTAAAATATTGTAGAATTCAAGTTTATCACTGATCAATCACACCACTAAGTTCCCTGTTTACATCAAATTTCCTCTTGTGGCCTCCCGTCTCCTCATATATGTTGCATATGAGAACTATACTTATCACACTCATTATAGTTAATATAAATAGGATTCAATTCCTCAGTAGAGGTATGCCATTCAACCCGAATTCATATATCCAAGATCCACTAAACTGTCCAACTGGGAAAAACTAGTCATGTGGAGATGATGTTTTCATGATGGACTCCATGCAACAATGTGGCGCTTTATGCTTGTGATTGCCATGATATGCTTATAATCCCAAATGGAAATGCAATGGAGAATTAATTGTAATCTGTGACTCAATGTGATCAACACCTTATATTCCAATTGACATAGCCCAAGCGCTAGTAATTATAGCACTTGGTACGGAAAACAGCCGATAGTCAGGGTGTTGTACAGTGTGCACAAAAATTCCCATAGAGACTTCACGATTGACTCATCTCGTGACACTATACTTATCACACTCATTATAGTTAATATAAATAGGATTCAATTCCTCAGTAGAGGTATGCCATTCAACCCGAATTCATATATCCAAGATCCACTAAACTGTCCAACTGGGAAAAACTAGTCATGTGGAGATGATGTTTTCATGATGGACTCCATGCAACAATGTGACGCTTTATGCTTGTGATTGCCATGATATGCTTATAATCCCAAATGGAAATGCAATGGAGAATTAATTGTAATCTGTGACTCAATGTGATCAACACCTTATATTCCAATTGACATAGCCCAAGCGCTAGTAATTATAGCACTTGGTACGGAAAACAGCCTATAGCCGATAGTCAGGGTGTTGTACAGTGTGCACAAAAATTCCCATAGAGACTTCACGATTGACTCATCTCGTGACATGCTAAAATTTTCAAACCTACACAGATAATGACTGATTTGAGATACATACAAACAGAGACCAAAAGAGGAACAAATCACGAGATAAAAACGTGTATACCACACGTTTACAGAGCACAAATCATGGTGGTAACAAGTGTGCTAAAAAAAATTATCTTGGGCACATATATGAGCATCTTAACCTGTCTCCACGAGAAGACTGTCGAATTTCTTATACTTGGTCTTTACACTATAAAAAGATCAATGTTTAGTTGGTCTTTACACTGTGAATAGATCATAGAGTATTTGATAGGACACAAATTCAGAGGAAGAATTCCAGGAAATCACAAAGGAAAGGATTGCCAATATTCCACAACAAACGACAACCCCCCACACCCCTACACCCCTCACCTCCACCCAACCCAACACACACACACACACACACACACCCCACTGGGAAAAAAAAAACAGAACTTCAAATAATAACTATTTAACAATAGGGGTGAAATGTAGTAAATGGTGAGAACAATTACTAACTTTTCATGGTGAACATATTTCTGTCTGTTTTTTGTAGTTCATGTGAATACATTATAGAAGATGTGAATTAGATTGGAACTATTGTATGTTTAAGCAGAAATTTATTCATCATCAAACTTACATAAGTCTAAATTAATGGACGAGAACTAAGGACAATTCTAAGATTATAATTAATTTGTAGAAAGTGTAAATATGTTGATTTGTAAATTCTTATGATGCTAAATTTGGTGATTTGCTTTCTGTCATTGAAACAGGTGATATGTGTGGAGGCACAGGAAAATGGAAAGCCCTCAACAGAAAGCGGGCAAAAGATGTTTATGAGTTTACCGAATGTCCAAATTGTTATGGTATGTCTTCCTGCCTAAACTATGATTTTTGGATTCTACAAATACTACGTTCAGTAGCCTCTAGGAAGCTTTTCTACTAGTTAGATCTACTTTAGTGGTTTTGATATTTTCTTGGTAATTCTTCCCCTATTTCTCATGTAGAATGTGTATCGTTGTGTTATATGGTGTATTATTATTGTTACAAAGTTATATTTGTGATTTTGGTTACAAGGACTTTCTTTTTTAAAAAAAAGTGTAAGGATCTTATATGCTCATGGTCACAATATTCTGTTAATTGTCAAAGTATAATTGTGAGTTTCTCTATAGCAGATTGAAATTGTTTTACTAATGAAATTTTTTTTCATATTATTTACTAGCAGCACCTTCCTTCAGAATCTTAAGACTGGCTATTGTGAGCACATTAGTATCATTCATGATACCCATTGTTTGGGGTTTTGAGGAGTGTGGAAATGTGATCACCCAACATGATTGGAATTAGACATACAAGATTAATCAACATATAATATGGAAGAAAAAGCACAACATTCGTGTCTTCATGGTAGAGCACTGAGAGAGATTTTTACTAATAATAGAGTACAAGAGAGTATAAACCCATTCCCTTGAATCTCAATGCAAGATTTCGAGAGTAATCAACCTCCTATTTAACCCGATACATGGGTATTACATGGGAAACGAGAAGATTTAGATTATAGAAAACTAGAGAGTTAATAAGTTTTCTCTTTATATTCTTATTTATAGGCAAAATATAATAACAACCCCTAGTAGAATAAGACTCCTAATATTATTTAGTAATATGATTCTTAATTAAGTAACTAACTCCTAATTACATAATGACTCCTAAATAAATAATGACTCTTAATTTCACTTCCCCTCAAGCCGAGATATATACATCATACATATCCAGTTTGTCACAAATACTCCGAGTTCGGGGACCTCCAAGAGGTTTTGTCAACACATCTGTTAACTAGTTAATAGAAAAAATATTTTGAACTTCAATAATCTTATTCTCTGTATTCTTATCCTTTGTAATTCTCTGATGAATTAGATGACAGTCCACCTCAATATATTTGGTGTGCTCATGAAAAACTGAATTTTCTGCAATGTGTATAACCACTGTATTATCACAATATAATCTTATATGAGTTGAAGACAGAAGATGTAGCTCACTCAAGAGATCTCATATCCAAATCAATGACATGTGCTTATCGGTTAAGGCTCAATTTTCAGACTCAACATTAGATTCATAGTTCAAAGTTGCAGTTTCGACCGCCGAATCAGCGGGCACTGAGACACATGGGTTGCGGTGTCTCGGATCGGTCTTGGGCAATACACGCAAAACGCTATATAGAAAGTTCAAAAAAATTCTGAAAAAATCACAACAAATCTTAAAAAAAATGTAGACATCAATAATTATGTATTCCATATTCAAAATATATCACTTGTCACACTCAACATAGAGAGAATGCATAAATACATGTGTCGTCAGTAGAAACATACCAAAATACATGCATCATATAGCGAACAAACACTTTCCCACCAAAATACAAGCAAATATATGATGAATTGTGCCCAGTTATTGATGAACTATATGTATAATAAGCTATGAATGCTTAAAATGTAAAAAAGGTAATTAGTTCATAGATATTGCATTAAGATTATTAAGAACAATATATTAATTCAAATTATTATTGTGCATATGATAATGCAATTTGCAAGGGGACCACCTAGACTATGTAACTCAGGAGCGACAAAAAAGCAAAAGGAAAAAAAATATAGAGAGACAAATTAAAAAGAGAGACTAAAAGAGGGGATAAGAGAGGGGGAGAGAGAGTTACTGAGAGAGATTAAAAAAGAGATGGAGAGAGATAGGAGGTAAGAGAAAGAGAAAAGAGATATATGTAAAAGAGGGATACAGAGGGGGGGAGAGCCAAAGAGATCGGAGGGCGCCCGCCCTCTGATCTCTCTGTCTCCCTCCCAACAGAGAGAGATCAGAGGGAGGGAGGGGGGCGGGCGAGCGACGTCGGCTGGGCGTGCGAGCGATGTCCCCTAGAACTGGCTCCAGCTGCTTTTTCCCCCTTTTATGCCTGGACCTGGATCCGACTCAGTGATGACTCGGCTGAGTCAAGCCGAGTTGGATCGCATATCAGCTGATTTGGCTGAGTCATCATCGATCAGGCCCGAGTCCAGCAAATTTCGCCCTAGAGTATGACTCATGTCTTGATATTGCCGCGGCGCCCGCCAAGTCAGAGACGAGCCGGCTGAGTCATCTCTAACTCGGCTGATGCTTCAAACCCTGATTAGATCTCGAAATCAAAACTTGTTTCTTGTTCTTCCACGATACAAAATTTCTTTCAACAAATATACAATAACCAGTAGTTGTCTGTCTATCAATCAGTGATCTTACTCAATTTGCATTTAAAAAATTAGCTATATATCCATGATCACAATCTAAATACAATAGTTCTTTCTAGAGGCACATTTCAAATACTTGAAGTATTCAAATTATAGCATCTCAGTGACTTATCTATTAAGTAGATAAGAGTTGACTCACCACACTAACAGAGTATGCAATATCAGATCGAGTCAATGTAAAGATAGTTCAGCTTACCCACAAGCCTCATGTATTGCCCTGAATTATCGAAAAGCTCTCCCTAATTGGCAACAGTTTGGATTCTGCGTTCATTGGCGAATTAATGGTCTACACCTTAACATATCAGCTTCTGAAAGCATATCCAATACATACTTCTATTGAGAAAGGAAGATCCATTTCTCTGATATTGCTATCTCAATGCCCAAAAATTATCGCAATTGTCTCAAATATTTTGTTTGAAACGTTTTTACAGATACAATTTCAACTCACTAATTTATTGAGCATTATCATTAGTAATCACTATATTATCTACGTAAAACAAGTAACAATTTGTTTTCCTTGATGGAGACGAAAGAAAACAAAATGATTTTCTGAGAATGATAAAGTCCAAACTCCTGAACAACTAAGGCAAATCTCTCAAACCATGCTCTAAGATACTATTTCAACTTATATAAAAATTTTCTAGGATGACAAACTTGTTCAGACTCCCCTGAGCAACAAATCAGGTGGTTGTTTCATATAAATCTCTTCATCAAGAACACCATGAAGGAAGACATTCTTGATATCAAGCTGATGTAACAGCCAGTGATTGGTAGCAGCAAACAAAAAGGTCTCTTGATAGTTACTGTCATACATATGAGAATACCCTTTAGCCATCAAATGTATTTTCAAGCGAGCTACCCCTTTACATTATAAACCTATCGACATCAACTCCTTGCTTCTCTAGAGGAAGAGAAATAAGGTCTCACCTTTTGTTTTGTTCTTGAGCTATCACTTCCTTCTGTATGATATAGATAGAAAGGGCCTCTGACACATACTTGAAAACTGAGTATGAGTCTGCAAAAGAAATAAAAGCACCCTATGAAGATAAATGAGAATAAGAGACAAAATTAAATAAAGAATGAGAGTACAAGTACGTTTACCCTTTCGAAGAGTAATTGAAAGGTCAATATTTGGGATATCAGAACTAGAATAAAAAAAGAACAGGACTAGAGGTAACATCACTAGTGGGTAAAGTATTCTCACTAGATTATGAAGTAAAAACTGGAACTTATGACTATGGCATAATGGAGATGTGTTTTGTATAGACTTCAGTTGTTTCTCCATATTTAGGAGGCAATATGTCTTGATCTAAAATGTTTAATGATGCAATATTATTAATCAAACATCTATGAACTAAAAAATACAAAAAGTTTTCATCACACTCAGAAGAATAAGACTCATTATCAAAGTATGGTTTAGACTCAAAGAGCGTAACATCAGTAAAGATTATAAATTGATTCAATTCTGGACAATAACTGATGAGGACATCACGCAGTTTTTTATCTTTTCATGCCTTAGCTTATTCGAGAAATTTAGTATTTTGTTTCAGCTTTATTTGAGTAGGTGTTTTAGCTTTATTTGTGTTCCTTTGTGGGCGTTTAGTACCACATCGGTTATTTCCCAGTACTCCTCTTTTGTAAAACCTATATAAGGCCCCTTAAACTATTGGAATGAATAATTGAATGATTAAAAATTTTCACAAATTATCTGAGTAATTCTTGAGTCTCTTTTGCTCTCGAGTTTTGGGTGAGAAGCTCGTGCAAGGGGTGAAAACCCAAATCTTATCTTTTTCGTAATTTATATTTTGGTTGTGATTTGAAGGTGATTGCGATCCAGGTGGTATTACATCATTTTGGTATCAGAGCACCGGTTTTCAATCCCCTTCAATATTGTCTTCTTCCAAGTTTTCAATCCCCTTCAAATATTATCTTTTCCAAATTTTTCTTTCAATCTCCCAAACCCTATATCTATATACCAGATCCAGTCAAAAAAAAAAAAAAGATTACACTGTTCAGAAAAAAAAATACAGTGAAAAAAAAATCCATCGAAATTCCCTGATAATTTCAAAATCCCCACTGTTCATCATTGTCTTCAAGTCACCCATCCACCGAATTCCGCCACCGACAGCCTCGCCTTCTCGTTCCACCTCGCCGACGACAACAGCGGAGCCCCACCGCCGCCCCTCTATCAGATCCTCCGCCACCAGTTTCCCTGAGACTTCACGACGAAGTCAACCGCCATCCAACGCCCTCATCTTCGTCAACCGTCGACTGCGGGTGAGCCTCCGCCGCCGATCTCTGCAAATCGGCAACAAATCCGCCCCTGTGAGTCGATCTCAGTCGCCGCCTCTCAGATCCAGGTTTGATCGGGGAAGAGAGAGGAACAACCACCCCCACTGCCAACGCCTTCGCACCCCTCCGGTGTCGTGCCACCGGATTTCGTACATCTCCGTAACCCTAGCGGCCATCTGTGTCCTGATCGAAGTGGATCCGAGCCTCGATCAGAGCAGATCCGACGTCTTCTCCTCTCCGGCGCCTCCGACTGAAGACCCCACCGATCGGATCTCCCCTACCAAGGCCTCATCGGAGCTCCGCCATCTTCCTCGGACGTCGCCACCGCTCGTCTTCATCTTCATCGTTGCCTCCGTCAGTCAAAGCCAAACAACGCAGCGCCTCCTCAACACGAGCTCGCCTGAACACTGTGGAGCCTCTTCGACTTCGCCATTGACAGAGCTCCTTGCTCTCTCGCCGACATCGACGAGCTCCTCTGCCGTCGACGACTTCCTCAGTCGCTGCCATCTCCTCCGACCGATCCCACCCGAGCTCCACCAAGATCACCGCCATCGCCACCGCCATCCGCCCTTGATCCAAGTCGCCGTCGCCGCTGCTCCGTCTTGGCCCAAGCTTCTCTGATCGCACCAACTCGGCGTCGCCAGCTTCTCCGCCGCCGCTGTTGAAGGTCTCTCCGAGCCCTAGCGGAGATCGAGGGAGGGATAAAGGCACCCTGCGAATAGGGCGGAGCGGGTTCTCCTCTGAGAACCCGATTTGGATAAAAAGAAGGGATTGAGCCGGGTCGATCCAAACGACCCGACCCAACACTCTAGACCCGGCCCGGTCAAAGCCGTCAAATTCTGCTGACGTCAGCAACCGAGTCGAGTTGACTCAGTCGAGTCCAGTTCGTTCCTGACTCAGTCCAGAATTGCAGCATCACTTCCGACGACCGTTCAGGGCTCGTTTCAAGTCCGAATTGATCCGTTTTCGAGGCAGTGGATTCGTGACGACTAGTACTACGTTCCTACAGCAGTCACAATCTGGTTCAAGCTCCGATCATCTTCCAGATTCAACTCAGTAAATCAGCGCACCACAATTCACAACTTGTTTCTATCCTGATTCGGACCCGATTTGCGCCATTCTCGAGATATCCAGCTTCCACTTCTTATCACCACTGTCCAAAAATCTTGTGGGCGATCTCAACTGTTGAGTGTGAGTATTTCTCTGGGGAATCTTCGAAAATTTTGCGTTTGGGCGTGAACGACTCCACCTCAGGTGATATCACAACTTGACGTAGTTCATTAACTGTTGATTACTTGCAACTACTATACGGATTGCTATAATTTGTTGGTAGAAATGCTATTTGCTTCGATCTAGTGGTTGCATCTTTTCATCATTTTAGAAATGCATTTTTATTTACATTTAAACTTTAAACTTTAGGGAATTTTTTTGTTTAGTGCATACATTTAGTTTAATTGACTTTAGGGCTCTTCACTACATCTGCTTGCTTGCTTGAGTCATCATGACTAATCAGCATTATAGGGACTCCCACTTAGACCAGCTACACAATCTCCATCAGGGTCATATGTCTGTTCACGAATACATTACCATATTTAAGGACTTAACCCATCGTAGTGAAGTGAGAGAGCACCCTTCTGAGACTCTAACTAGGTTTATTTGGGGTTTACGGCCTAAAATAAAACGTGCTATGATTACTAGCCCCTATGACCTAGATACCGTTGAAGATGCCTTTGATGTGGCATTAAAATTGGACTTGACTTTCAAAACGCTAATCAATGCCAAGGTCAAATGTTCTAAATGTAAGGGCTATGGACATTATAATTATCAATGCCCTCGGAGAGTCAACATGTTAGAACTGTGCCCACTGATGAAGTTGACGATTCGAAGGCTGTTAAGGATGACCAAGTTTCTTCTAAAACTGTTGATATAATCGAAGACATAGCAGTTGATTCTGTCGCACAAATCATTGATGAAATTCACATGTCTTCTGATAGTGTCAATGATGACGTAGACGAGACAGTTGAGCCTAATATACCCACTGTGCCTAATCAGCCATTCGAGTCTCCTTGTGTTGAACCTAGCTTTATGGTTATTCCTATCAATTCATCTTTTAGGGAGTTACCTGAATTTCTTGCCAAGGTCCAGCAGAGAGTTTCTAATACTTTTTTTTCGGGTTGTTTAGAGTTTGTGTCCGAGTCCTCTGTACCTCCATCGTTAGGTGTGTGTGTCCTTCTAGGCATATTATATCTCTCATTCTCTCATCGTTAGGAGTTATGCTTAGAATACCTAATGCATTACATCTGCCTGTTGCACATATTGATGATATCACTAGTCTGATAGTAATTTGCAATAACACCTACAAATTTGCTGCATACCCATATAGTATTTTGCAGGAATTTACAGTTGATGATAGGGTGATGGTTACGAGTCACTCTGAGGCTACGAGAAAGTGGCACGCTTGGCATAAGGATTTCGAAATGACTCTTAAGAGGATTGCATACATTGCTTACAAGTTGGATAGCCCGTGGGATCCTGGTATCAGCTCCGTTTTTAGCCAGGATGATGCACCTCGCTCTACTCTCTGTTCCTTGATCGTGCTGCTATCTTCCGCCACCGATCTGTCATGGAGACCAGCTCCTCCTCCGCCACCATGGTCTCGACATGATGTTCCCATGCTGCTGCCACGACCACCACCTTGGCCCGATTGAGATCTTCGTGAGGAGAGTCCTCATTCGACAGGGTCGAGTTCCTCCCACCCCGAGGGAATTGATGAGGACATCACGCAGTTTTTTATCTTTTCATGCCTTAGCTTATTCGAGAAATTTAGTATTTTGTTTCAGCTTTATTTGAGTAGGTGTTTTAGTTTTATTTGTGTTCCTTTGTGGGCGTTTAGTACCACATCGGTTATTTCCCAGTACTCCTCTTTTGTAAAGCCTATATAAGGCCCCTTAAACTATTGGAATGAATAATTGAATGATTAAAAATTTCCACAAATTATCTGAGTAATACTTGAGTCTCTTTTGCTCTCGAGTTTTGGGTGAGAAGCCCGTGCAAGGGGTGGAAACCCAAATCTTATCTTGTTCGCAATTTATATTTTGGTTGTGATTTGAAGGTGATTGCGATCCAGGTGGTATTACATCAATAACACTTATATTTCTTTTGAGTATTTGAATATCCAAGAAACACTTTTAAGGGACGAGGATCTAATTTGGTTCTATGAGGTATGGAATCTTATCGTATAGAATAAATAAGGACATGCAATTAATCAAATAAAATTCAGTAAGAACGTCTTCTCTCTAAAACTGTTTAGAAACTCACATGTGAATTAACAATGTGCATGCAACTTTAAGCAAATATCAATTTTTACATTCAACAACACCATTTTTTAAGGAGTAAATGAACAAGAAGACTGATACATAATACCATGTGGAGACGTGAAGTTTGAAAAATATGAACTAAAATTCTTTAGCATTATCCATTCTTAATATTTTTATAGAGGTACTAAATTGATTCTTCACTTTAAAATAAAAGTTTTAAAAGATAGAAAATACTTTAGAATGATTTTTCATTAAATACATCTAAGTGACTCGAGAATAATCATCGACAAAAAGTAGAAAGTACTTGAAACTATGTTTTGGCGTCATTAGATAAGGACCCTATGCATCTAAATGAACTAAAGCAAATAGACTCTTAGTCCTTTTATTGACTCTATCAGAATAAGGCATATAATGATGCTTATTTAGTTGAAATTACTCACAATTTAAAAACATAACATGATTTAACTCAAGAATTTAAAGTTTTAAAACTTATAAAGATGGATGTCCTAAATTATAATCTGTCACAGTCACACCCTGTGCCAATCATCTTTCTTGTTTCAAGTTCTTGAAAATACATAATGCGTGAGAAAGAATGTCACTGAGCAACTTAAGGATATAGTAATCATATTGATTGATAACTGAAAAGCACACCTAGAGGGGGGGTGAATAGGTGTAAATGCTAATCTAGAAACTAAGTGCGCTAAATGCGGAAGCTAATGCAAATTATTGCAACACACTTAATACAACACACAAGTGTAGTCGAATTCCCCGTGAAGGGCTCTGGACTGACTCCTCTTGATTCCCCTTGAATGAGTTGAGGTGCTATGTGAAGCTCTTGTGGTTAAGTATAAGTGAGGCACACACAAACAACCAAGCATATACAAGATATAGCAATATGAAATATACAAGGCACAATGCAAGCAATGTATGATATGAATAATGAATGATGCTTTGCACAAAAAAATGAGAAAGAGAGTTGAGAGACAAGTGGATCAAACGCTAACAACAAGATATGTTTCGAGGTTCGAGCACCCAGCTCTACATCCCCGCCTACACCACCGTGTAGGATTTCCAATCCACTATCTCCCACCGAGGGAACCTCTACCGAAGAGGATTTGTTACAACACAAGGAGTACCAAACTCCTCTCTCAATACAAACACCACCTCACACAAGAGGGGTAGGTCCTTAGCCAAACAAACAACCAACACCTCTACCGAAGAGGGTTACAACAAATCTCCACCTCTCACTAGAGGGAGTAAACTAACCACCCGATCACCTCTACCAAAGAGGGATACAAAAAGAACAAGGGTGTTTACAACAAGTGGTTTCTTTCAACCACAATCTCTCTTTCTTTTCTCTTTTCCACAAAACAAGATCCTAATAGATTAGGATAGAAGATAAGCTCAAGTATGGAAACTAGGTGTTTGGAAAACAAGCAACAAAGAAAAACTACTTGGGAAAACTCTTGTAAATGATAGAAAATGAAAGCCAGACAAATCTCCCAAAATACTCTTTTCTTTTATTTTTTCAAAAACCTAAAACAAATAAGATTGGAAGTTTAAAGCCCAAAAACACTTTTGAAAACTTGTTTTAAACTCAGGGAAACTGGGAATTTTTCTCTTGTAAAAACCTTATCAAAACAGCCCAAGAGTTGGGGTATTTATAGCCCCAAAACAAAACTAGCCGTTAGGCTGATGTGGCAGCATGACAGGCTTGGCGGTCGGCCGCCCGGTCGACCGCCAACGGTTAAAAATGTGACGTTGGGCAAACCCGGTCGACCGCCCGGTCGACCCAAAAATACAGAGAGCAGAGTTCTCAGACCCGGTCGACCCGGACAGTCGACCGAGCTTGTGTCTGTCAGACGTGCACAAGTCTTGCACGTCGGTCGACCTCACGGGTCGACCGGCCCTTGGTGCGGTCGACCCATACGGTCGACCGACCTGGCCTGTCAGCACAAACCTGGGTCAGAAAACACTGGGTAAAAATATTTTATAAAAATCTTTTCTCTTTTAAAATTCCATAAAACTTGTTTTAATATTTTGTATTGAAACACAAACTTGTGATAAAAATTTCAAAACATATATCAACATATTCAAATCATTTTTGTGTCTTGCAATTTTATCAAAAATCAAAACATGTATTTTTATCAAACTTGAATTTTTCAATAGGAAATCTGATGTTTCCTAAAGCTCATGAATAGACATATCAAAATAAGTTTGTTTAAGAAATGAAGCATGTATGTATATTGAACACATCTAATATACATAAAAACTATTTAAACTTGTTTTGATCAACTATTCATGAAAAACACATATCGGTTAAACTAAAAACCGAAAAACCAATATCCAAACATAAAACATGTGTGTGTTGTGCACTTGAGCATATCAACTATACTAAGCTTTACAAATGGATTTAAACACACAATCTAAACACTAGGATACGTAAGTCTTCTTGACGATCTTCATCTTCAAGTCGACTCGATCCAAAACTCCATCCATGAGCTAGGCAATGTGTGATCTTGAAGCTTGAGCCATGGAAACACCATATGAAGGCTTCCAAACTCCTCTTTTTGAAGCAATCACCAACTAATATCTTGATCAATGATCTGTAACTAAAATCACAAGATAATTAGTAAACATAACTACATGAGTTAATCATCATCAAAACTAGGGTGGAAGGCCTTTGGGCCAACAATCCCCCTTTTTTATGATGACAAAACTCATGAAGTTATATATGCATGGATTAAAGTTAAGCTTCAAAGAAGCTCCCCCTTAACTCATGCATAAACAAATAAACAATAAATAATATGCAATAAAGGCTCTTAAACATGAAACATGAAACATGCATATCTATGCATAAACAATAAAAGGTTTCTAGATACCAATGAAATGTTTAAAACAAAACATGCTCTAGATACCAATTACAAAACATGCTCTAGATACCAATTAAAATTAAACTAAATTAAATTTAATATATGCAAAACATAAACATGCATATATAAAACTCATAAACTCAAAATCTTTCTCCCCCTTTTTGTCAATCATCAACAAAGGGGTAAACAATCAAAACAAAACAAAATCTTCTCTCTTTTTAATACAAAGAATCAATCTTCAATAAGGGGTAAAAGCAAAACCAAATCAATAAAATTTTCTCCCCCTTTTTGTTTGAAACAATGAATCAATAAAAATAATATTTTCCCCCTTTTTGTTTAAAACAAAAACAAAACCAATTAGGGGTGACGATCAATTAAGGTACCAATTGAAAGTATGTCAAAGAATAGCATCTTGATACCAATTGAAAGGAAACAAACAAAAGATATTGATACCAATTTTAAGCAAAACACATGAAAATCTTGATACCAATTTGAAATTAAATATAATGAATTTTGAATGTCTAAACAAAAAATTTTGATACCAATTGTAAATATTTTTCATTTTGAACATATGATACCAAGTTTAAATTTTCAATCATAAAGTATGGGAGTGGGAATCAAATCCAATTGAAAGACAAAATCAAATTTTCTCCCCCTTTATGAAATACCAACTAAAACAATGTTCACTTTTATTTTAACAAGCCTATGCATTGTTAAAAAAATTGAAACAAACATATATATGTATGGAAAATAGATACCAATTGTAATTGATATACTTGGAAGTGAAAGCATACATACATACAAAATATATGAGTATACAAAAAGGTCAAAATTGATACCAATTGAAAGAATTCAATGATACCAATTGAAATAACAATAATATCAAGTGTATATCTCATATAACTACCTCCCAATCATGGTTCAAGTTTTTAAATGATTTTCATTTTAAGGCATTCATGAACATGATCTCCCATCCATCCACCCATAGAAGGTAGGGGTTTTCAAAAATAGATTTGAAAATAAACTTTGTTTGAAAAACTCTACCAAAATGAAGAATACTGTAACTAGTTAAATGAAAAATCTTTTAAACTAGTACGAAATCCTTCAAGCAAGGAATAAACTAAAATTAATTTTCATAAAACACATGTAAATCACATAGCACTTGAAAACACTCAATATTCAATAAAGTTCATACATGCTCATAAAAACATACTCATGAGAAATATCTTAAAAAAAAATGGTGAGTGTACAAGTAATGTGTGACATGGCATTATGAAATTTCCAATTAAGCTCAAAATTCCTTGAAATAAGAAAACACGAAAATCATTAAAACTTATTTAATCTTCAAGGTATATGTATGTCCTATACAAATTAAAGTGTACATACATATCCAAACACAACGAGTCCACAAAGATATATGCATGAAGGCACGTGGCTCAAAAGGATGTATATGTATAACAATAATTTGGATAAATAGACATATACATGAAGTTAAATAAATAAATACGAAATCAAGAAAAACTAAGTTTTCACCAAAACAAATTTCATTTCAAGGTATTTGTATGAATTGTCAACACAATAAGTATACATACATATCCCTAAATACAATTGAGTCCATATATAGATTGACATGAAAGGCAAATGACTCAAGGGGTATACATGTATATCTTAAAGTTTGGCAAAATTACACATATACATGAAATGAAACACACGATCATAAAACAAATCCACAAATAGGAATACAAGTTTAAAATGCATGGATCATCAAAACTAGACTAAACTAGCACATCTAATGGGTTCAAATAAGCGATCAAGCCCAAACATATATAAATTTATTTGTGGCCCACTATATGCACAAGTATAAATCCTACTCTTAATGAAAACTAACATTTAAACATATATTCAAAGCATGAAGTATAAAACAAAGATATAAATCAATATGATAAACATAAACATGATTATTATGAATATCCACATGTTGTTAGAACTATGATATACGCAATAGCAACCAAATAGTGAGAACACAAACGAATTTATCCATATTAAACATGGGTGTCTCAAAAAAACTAAACATGTATATCAAGAATCTAATTAACATGGCATTTTCATACTAATCACTAAACAATGAAACATGCTATGAAAGATAAACATGGAAAGCATGTAAACATAAGGAGTTAGAGATTCGATACCAAAACCAATGAGGGCACCGCTCTAGTTCTCCAAAACAAGGTGGTCTTCCCACCAAACTTTCCTTGAAAGTGATGCATCCATATGATTTCCTTTAAGTACGGAACGCATCCACTCCAAGGTACGGCAACTCTCACGTCATGTGAGAGCCCACACCTACATCAAAAACTCTAGGGGTGATCTTGGTACCCATACTCTTTTGGGTCCATGGGGGTTAGTACCTTCTCTAACCCAAACAAACTTATTTGCTAAATTAGAAACATGTATACGATCATAACAAAATTTAGTAAGGTGGCCCATACGTCCACAATGTGTACAAGTGTACACATGAGCATACTTGTGATGGGTGTGTCCGTGAGGAGCATGTGTATGCCGTGGAGGGTGTGCATGCATAAAGGATGGAACTTGTTTCTTTCGAAGCAAGGTTTCCAAACGTGAGTGGTTCATGGCACATTGGCTCATAGTGGAGCCCAAACAATCAACCTTCTTCTTAAGCAAACAAATATCATCATTAATCTTAGAAAAAGTGCATGCAATAGGTAGACTAGATGAAGAGGCTACACTAGCATGGCAAACATGTGCATCTAAATCATTTTTCAAAACAAATTTTTCTTTAAACAAGCTTCTAAATCCTTTGAAATAGAATCAATTTTTATTTTCAAAGAATTATTTTCTTTTACGACAAATTCAATTTTTGAAGACAAAACTTTATTTTTCTTCAAAACATCATTACAATCATTTTTATTTTTCAAAAATTCATTTTCTTTAAGTGCAAGGTCTAGTTGAGATCTTAATGAGTCCCTCTCATTAGAAATCTCCTCCTTCTCTTGCAAAACAACATCAAGTCTAGCAATCAAATTTTTATTTTCATTGTTAATGCCTAGACTTTTCTTTTTCAAAACATTATATTTTTCTATTAATTTTTCACAAACTATAGATAGTTCTTCATTCAAAGCATGGGGATCAATATTCTCATTACATGAAGAACTAGCATCATCACAATCTAAGTGGGGTTCCGAAAGTACCTCAAGGGAGTCATTCCCTTGGACCATCAAGCATTGTGAGTCGGACTATCCACTAGATTCCTCTTCTTGTTGGATAGGCGTTTGAAGCTTGGAGGTGGTGGTTGTTGTCAACTTGTTCCACACTGCAAAAGCGGAATCAAGGTTAGAAACATGCATAAGATATTCTTTAGAAAGCGTGCTTCTAATGGCCTCAAGGGCTTGTGCATTGGCCCATATATGATTGCAATCTCCAAGATAGCATTTCTTGGTGACCGCAAGAAAGACATGCAAACCTAGGGTCTTCAAATAGCTACTCATCATAACCTTCCAAATCTCAAGTGTAGAAATGTCAAACATAGGAGGGCTATCCATGAGGGCAAACTAAATGTGTGCAAACAAACAAATGCAAACAAGATTAGCCTAAAATGAGGATCTTTAACTCTAGGTTGTTAGACCCAAAATCAGAGCACTTGGCTCTGATACCAATTGAAAAGCACACCTAGAGGGGGGTGAATAGGTGTAAGTGCTAATCTAGAAACTAAGTGCGCTAAATGCGGAAGCTAATGCAAATTATTGCAACACACTTAATACAACACACAAGTGTAGCCGAATTCCCCGTGAAGAGCTCTGGACTAACTCCTCTTGATTCCCCTTGAATGGGTTGAGGTGCTATGTGAAGCTCTTGTGGTTAAGTATAAGTGAGGCACACACAAACAACCAAGCATATACAAGATATAGCAATATGAAATATGCAAGGCACAATGCAAGCAATGTATGATATGAATAATGAATGATGCTTTGCACAAAAAAATGAGAAAGAGAGTTGAGAGACAAGTGGATCAAACGCTAACAACAAGATATGTTTCGAGGTTCGAGCACCCAGCTCTACATCCCCGCCTACACCACCGTGTAGGATTTCCAATCCACTATCTCCCACTGAGGGAACCTCTACCGAAGAGGATTTGTTACAACACAAGGAGTACCAAACTCCTCTCTCAATACAAACACCACCTCACACAAGAGGGGTAGGTCCTTAGCCAAACAAACAACCAACACCTCTACCGAAGAGGGTTACAACAAATCTCCACCTCTCACTAGAGGGAGTAAACCAACCACCCGATCACCTCTACCAAAGAGGGATACAAAAAGAACAAGGGTGTTTACAACAAGTGGTTTCTTTCAACCACAAACAATCTCTCTTTCTTTTCTCTTTTCCACAAAACAAGATCCTAATAGATTAGGATAGAAGATAAGCTCAAGTGTGGAAACTAGGTGTTTGGAAAACAAGCAACAAAGAAAAACTACTTGAGAAAACTCTTGTAAATGATAGAAAATGAAAGCCAAGACAAATCTCCCAAAATACTCTTTTCTTTGATTTTTTTAAAAACCTAAAACAAATAAGATTGGAAGTTTAAAGCCCAAAAACACTTTTGAAAACTTGTTTTAAACTCAGGGAAACTAGGAATTTTTCTCTTGTAAAAACCTTATCAAAACAGCCCAAGAGTTGGGGTATTTATAGCCCCAAAACAAAACTAGCCGTTAGGCTGATGTGGCAGCCTGACAGGCTTGGCGGTCGGCCGCCCGGTCGACCGTCAACGGTCAAAAATGTGACCGTTGGGCAAACCCGGTCGACCGCCCGGTCGACCCAAAAATACAGAGAGCAGAGTTCTCAGACCCGGTCGACCCGGACAGTCGACCGAGCTTGTGTCTGCCAGACGTGCACAAGTCTGTGCACGTCGGTCGACCGGCCCTTGGTGCGGTCGACCCATACAGTCGACCGACCTGGCCTGTCAGCACAAACCTGGGTCAGAAACACTGGGTAAAAATATTTTATAAAAATCTTTTATCTCTTTTAAAATTCCATAAAACTTGTTTTAACATTTTGTATTGAAACACAAACTTGTGATAAAAATTTCAAGACATATATCAACATATTCAAATCATTTTTGTGTCTTGCAAATTTTATCAAAAACCAAAACATGTATTTTTATCAAACTTGGATTTTTCAAAATTCCATAAAACTTGTTTTAACATTTTGTATTGAAACACAAACTTGTGATAAAAATTTCAAGACATATATCAACATATTCAAATCATTTTTGTGTCTTGCAAATTCTCTTTTAAAATTTCATAAAACTTGTTTTAACATTTTGTATTGAAACACAAACTTGTGATAAAAATTTCAAGACATATATCAACATATTCAAATCATTTTTGTGTCTTGCAAATTTTATCAAAAACCAAAACATGTCTTTTTATCAAACTTGGATTTTTCAATAGGAAATCTGATTTTTCCTAAATCTTATGAACAGACATATCAAAATAAGTTTGTT
This sequence comes from Agave tequilana, assembly GCA_038442645.1. Classification (NCBI taxonomy): domain Eukaryota; kingdom Viridiplantae; phylum Streptophyta; class Magnoliopsida; order Asparagales; family Asparagaceae; genus Agave; species Agave tequilana. Next base: position 21,041 of record JAVJIF010019064.1, on the reverse strand, counting down.
TAAGAAATGAAGCATGTATGTATATTGAACACATCTAATATACATAAAAACTATTTAAACTTGTTTTGATCAACTATTCATGAAAACACATATCGGTTAAACTAAAAACCGAAAAATCAATATCCAAACATAAAACATGTGTGTGTTGTGCACTTGAGCATATCAACTATACTAAGCTTTACAAATGGATCTAAACACACAATCTAAACACTAGGATATCTAAGTCTTCTTGACGATCTTCATTTTCAAGTCGACTCAATCCAAAACTCCATCCATGAGCTAGGCAATGTGTGATCTTGAAGCTTGAGCCCTGGAAACACCATGTGAAGGCTTCCAAACTCCTCTTTTTGAAGCAATCACCAACTAATATCTTGATCAATGATCTGTAACTAAAATCACAAGATAATTAGTAAACATAACTACATGAGTTAATCATCATCAAAACTAGGGTGGAAGGCCTTTGGGCCAACAATAACAAATTAAAGAAAAACTTTGGAACATAAGGTACAAATGATAGAGATAACAAGAATGAAGTATTAACAGCACCTATACTTTGTACATAGGATATATAACCATTTGCCAATATCACTGATGGATGATAAGAACTAAATCAATAGATGACAATGTACCTTGGTTCCCTGATTTGAATCTATAACTCACGTGCGTGAAGAAGATGATGTAAGACAAGCTATGGAGTTACTTGTCTGGGTCAGAGTAATTATGGAGGTGGAAGATGACATCTGAGCAGCCTGAAACTACTAAATCATTTGAAACTGTTGAAATATTATGTAAGTTGTTTAGAAAATGACATCTGGGCAGTCTGAAACTACTGAAACATCTAAAATTATTAAAATTGTTGAAATATCTAAAACTGCTGGCGTGTATATTTTTCTGTCATACTCCGAAACTCTTCTGAAACTAAATCCTCCTTGGCCAAAATACGCAAGCAACGGATCTCCCTCGAGATCTAAACATGCAATATTCTAAAGCAAACGATTCTCTTTTAGAATCTAAATACGTCAAAATAATCAAGTAAACGATCCTCCCTCGGGATCTGAACACCCAATAAATAACCCAAACAAACCTCACTCATGATCTAAAATTACTTATATAAAATCATAAACTCAAGTATTTACATATTTTGAAAAGAGAATAACATCAAATGTAACGCCCCGATCCCACGGGTACGGGGACGTCACTGCGACGTACATACGCAGGTCAGAAATACCCTCACGTATACACGCTAAGCAACAATACTTGCAGATAAAAGAGTACGGAAGCACGTGATAACATACATTCCAACATAAGGATTACAAAGTCATCACAAAGTGTGATATACTGTTACATGTACATTATATCACCACTAGATACAAAGTAGGAATTACAATTTATACAACAAAAGATGCTCACGGGCTGGAAAGGAGATCCCCGAGCTAGTGGAAGGATTCAGGAATGGAAGGAGCTAGGGCAAACAGCTTGCTCCGAGAAGTAGGCTTGATCTTCAGTGGAGGGCTCTACTTCAATCCACGCTTCAGAGCCTGAACATGCGAGTTCAGGGGAGTCAGAATCTCCCTAACAAATATGCAGGTAAAAACCAATTGTTGGGTAGAGACAAGTATATGCATGAGTTAACATGATCAACAGTAATAAGCATCAAAAACTGGGTTGAGCGCAAGAGTACAGTGAGCATGAGATGGAGTTATGAAGGTAAAGCTCGAATAACATTATTTACACCATTTCCATTATTTATACTTGTTACTCGTCCTACCCGTATGTCTAGGTATGTGTAGTAGCGTCCCAACACACATACATCCACATAGAAGTAAATCGAGGTTGTTATTGGAAACCGACGGGGGTATCAATGAACTATGTTTACAGTGGGTCCCGTGCATACCCGGGACCACGGCCCAGGATTGTTCCGTTGCTTGGTGGACGGAACCTGCCGCGAGGCTAGCAGGAGGGTCTTATAGGATGCCCTTATCAAGATGGTACCAAGAAGGAGGGAGCCAGCACTCCCCTCGGTCGCCTGGAGGCCCACAGGTCAGACCGGAACATGTAGTTGCACAACATTCCTAAAACCACTGTAAACACGAACATATATTGATAGCCGCAAGTTTCCCCCGACCCGATGCAAGTTGTCTCGTTTTATGGTTTAACAATATTATCAGATAACGGGAATGAACAAGAACAAGTCAGGAATATCAAGAGTACTGGTTCGTACTATAATGTATCACATGAGTATCAGGAGTACAGTTGTACTTGCCAAGATGTCAGGTCATTATTCCCGTTATCGTGATAATTATGAGGGTCAAGTGGATCATGCCTTATGTTAATAGATAGCATGATAAGAGGTGATATTCATCAAGTGACAAGTCTTGCAAATAGCGATATATAATAAATGACCCAAAGATAATGTTCAAAATCAAAGAAGTAATTAACCATAACAATTAATCAAGATTAGTCGATTAGGGAGAGAAATTAGTCGACTTAGAGAAGGAGTTAGTCGACTATAGTAAAGGGTCAAATCGACTTAAGAAGGCTGCGTTCGGTTGGGTCGCGTCTCAAAAAGTGGCACGTTTCAAGAAAGTGGTGCGTTTTCAGAAAAGTGGTGCGTTTTCAGGAAACTGGTGCGTTTTCAGGAAACTGGTGCGTTTTCAGCAAACTGGTGCGTTTTTAGGAAACTGGTGCGTTTTCAGCAAACTGGTGCGTTTTTAGGAAACTGGTGCGTTTTCAGCAAACTGGTGCGTTTTTAGGAAACTGGTGCGTTTTCAGCAAACTGGTGCGTTTTTAGGAAACTGGTGCGTTTTTAGGAAACTGGTGCGTTTTCAACAAACTGGTGCGTTTTTAGGAAACTGGTGCGTTTTCAGAAAACTGGTGCGTTTTTTTAACAAATATGAAATAATATCCAAGTCTTGGCGAGTAGAATTACTCGCCTAAAATGCGTCCGACGCAGAGAAACTCGGTCCCAATCCAAAGGAGGGTACCGGTCCTCACAAGTTGATGGAAAGGGGTTGTGGTTGTTTGGAGAAGATGGAGGTGCAAGTCTAGTTCACCACTCCAAAACGGGATCTTGCAAACGTTGTTGCGGGGGACGAATCTATAGTCCGTCGGAAAGAGGTCGACGAGGAGGTGATGATGGTATGCTTGGTGGTGGCCACGATGGTGCAGGTGGTGGTGGAGATGGTGGTGAAGCTTTTTGGTGAAGATGGGTTCTTTGGTGGTTTCTTGGTGAAAGAGGTTGAAGTTGGTGGTATGGGGATGTTGTGGTTGTTGGAAAAGGAGTGGGAGATGGAGAAGAAAGAAGTGGTGGTGTTGGTGGTGAAAATGGAGGTGGAGTAGGTGGAGTATATGGCGGTCCAAGGGAGGAGGAGACTCTCTCTTGGTGGCTCTCTGTTGGAGGCTGCAGGAAGCAAGGAAGAAGAAGTAAATGAAGAGAGAGAGAGAGTGTGGGGGTATTTATATAGTGGGGAAGTAATGATTGCAAGTTTTGCCTTGGAAAGCCAAATCAAGAATGTTGCGTTTCAAGGAAGGGGATGGGCTGCGTTTAAGCAAAAGGTGGGCTGCGTTTAGGCCAAAATGAGTCAAACGCGGAAATCAAAGCTGCGTTTAAGGAAAGATGTCAAGCTGCGTTTCACAAAAGGACGAAAGTCATGATGGCTTGATGGGAGTTGATTAACAGCGCATTAAATGCGGCACGTGGAGAAGATCTCTGCATTAAATGCAGGATCCCAGGTAAGACTCGCGTTTGAGGGAGGAAAGAGAAAATGGGAAAAGACAAAAGTGGAATATATGGGACAATCTCCTCGGTATCTGGGAAAATACCGAAAAGTCCCAAAAATTAAAGTATCTCGGAAAGCTTCCCAAAAATTCTCAAAAATAATAAATATTATATAAAGACTTTTGGTGAAATCGCTTTTCAGAAATTCTATTCCATTTTCAAAATAAAAATCCTGAAATATACTATGAACGGTGTCTACACCGGGTAAGCTGGATTTTTTGATAAAATCTGAAAATTCCCAGAAAATGCCCAAAGGAAGAAAATATAATTTTAAGAAGGAATGTGAAAGCGGAATTCATAAATTTGATTCCAATTGCAAATTAAAATTCCTGGAAACAACCAGTGATACTGGCCGACACCGGTTTTGAAGATTTACAACTTAATTCCGAAAATTTCTAGAAAATCATGAAAAATCCAGAATATTAAAAGATAATATTTGAAACTAAAATTAGTCAAATATGAATACCAAACAGATCAAATCACGCAGTACTGCTATATGAGTAAGTATTTAAATAGCAGAAAATAAAATAAAATAATAATAATAATAAAATGCACCAAAAATCAGGATACGTAACTGTGCACGTATACCGAGGATGGGGTGTTACAATCTATCCACCTTACAAAAAATTTCGTCCTCGAAATTTCAGGAAGGGGAAGATGACGGTAGAGAAGAATAGGAAGGAAGGGTTTTACCAACTAAGTTGTAAATAGTTGTGGGTAACGCTCACGAATAACATCCTCTCGTTCCCATGTGGCTTCTCCTGGCACGTGCCTATTCCAAGAAATCAGTACCAATGGTATTTCTCGATTCTTCAATGTTTTAACACTTCTGTCCAGAATGGCCATCGGCTGTTCTTCGTAGGACAAATCTGGTCGCAGTTCTAATTCTGAGTGGTCCAGGATGTGACTCTCATCCTTGACATACTTCCTTAACTGCGATACGTGGAACACATTATGTACTCCCTCCAAGGATGGCGGCAATGCCAATCGGTAAGATACTTCTCCCACACGATCCAGAATTTCGAATGGGCCGATGTATCTCGGACTAAGCTTTCCACGAGTACCGAACCGGATTACTCCTTTGGTGGGTGATATCTTCAAAAATACATGGTCACCTGTTCTGAATTCCAACGGTCTTCTATTTGTGTCTGCCCAACTCTTCTGTCGGCTCTGTGCTGCCCGGAGATGATCTCTGATAATTCGGACTTTCTCTGTCGTCTGAACTAAAATATCTGGTCCCATAAGCCTCCTTTCGCCAACTTCGTCCCAACATATCGGCGACCTGCATTTTCTGCCATATAATGCCTCAAATGGTGCCATCTTGATACTGGCCTGATAGCTGTTATTATAAGAGAATTCTACCAAATGAATATAGTCTTCCCATGACCCTTTAAATTCTATCATGCAGGCTCGTAACATGTCTTCAAGGATTTGGATAGTTCGTTCAGATTGTCCGTCTGTCTGGGGATGATACGAGGTACTAAACTTTAGACTAGTTCCTAACTTTTCCTGGAGGCTTTCCCAGAAATGCGATCAGAATCTCGTGTCTCTGTCCGACACGATGCTAGCCGGAACTCCATGTAGACGAACAATTTCCTTCACATATTTATCTGCAAGAACTTCGGTTGACTGACCCACTCTGAAAGGTAGAAAGTGGGCTGCTTTAGTGAGGCGGTCAACGATTACCCATACTGCATTGTTACTCTTGGGACTGCGGGGTAGAGCTGTGACGAAATCCATGGTGATATGTTCCCACTTCCATTCGGGTATCGGCAACGGTTGTAGAAGTCCAGCCGTCCTCTGATGTTCTGCCTTTATTTGCTGACATACTAAGCACTTTGCTACATACTGGGCTATCTCCCTCTTCATGGCATTCCACCAAAACTTCTGTTTTAAGTCTTGATACATTTTATTTCCTCCTGGGTGTACGGAATACGCCGAACTGTGTGCCTCTGCCAAAACCTTCTGCCGAACTTCTCCTTGGGGTACACAAATTCTGTCACCAAAATAAAGAGCACCATCCGAATGAATATGAACATCAGTCCTTAATCCAGCTTCTACTTGAGCCCTGAATTTCTGCAATCTGGGGTCCCCCTTTTGGGCTTCCTTAATTTCACTCTTCAGAGTTGGTTGAATCTGGAAGGTCATTAGTTGATTCGACTTATCAGCTCCTTGTGTCACCATTAAATCCAATTTCATGATTTCCTGAAGCAATTCCTTTTGTTGAGTGAGTCGCAATAATACTCTATTCTCTGGTCTCCTGCTCAATGCATCTGGGACTGTATTGTTCTTACCGGGATGGTACTGTAATTCTATGTCATAGTCGGCCATCAATTCAAGCCACCGTCTTTGCCTCATATTTAATTCTCTCTGGGTGAAGACATACTTAAGACTCTTATGATCTGTGTAGATTAACACCTTATCTCCCAGAAGATAATGTCTCCAGATTTTTAATGCAAATATTACCGCCGCCAGTTCCAAGTCATGGGTTGGGTAATTTCTCTCATGTGGTTTCAATTGCCTAGATGCATAAGCTATAACATGACCATGCTGCATTAAAACACATCCTAGGCCCTTTCCAGATGCATCACTATATATAACCATCCCTCCTGTTCCTGAGGGGGTCTTCAAGATTGGAGCCGAAATTAGTCCATCCTTTAACTGTTCAAATGCTGCAGTACATTCCTCTGACCAGTGATACCTTTCCCCTTTCCTGGTGAGCTTCGTTAATGGGGCTGCGATTGTGGAAAAGTCTTGGACAAATCTCCTGTAATACCCAGCTAATCCAAGAAAGCTTTTAATTTCCGTTACTGTCCTGGGGATTGGCCAATCTTTAACTGCCTGAATTTTGCTAGGGTCAACTGAAATTCCTTCTTCTGAAACTATATGGCCCAAGAAGGCTATATGATCTAACCAGAATTCGCATTTGCTTTGCTTAGCATAAAGTTGTTCCTGCTGGAGAGTCTGTAGTACTATCCTTAAGTGTTCTGCATGCTCTCTGTCGTCCTTAGAATATATTAAGATATCATCGATGAACACCACAACAAACTGGTCCAAATATGGCGAGAAAACGCGGTTCATCAAATCCATAAAGACAGCTGGGGCATTTGTTACTCCGAAGGGCATGACCAGAAATTCATAATGACCATAACGAGTTCTAAATGCTGTCTTCGAAACATCTTCTTTCTTCACTCTCAGTTGGTGATAACCTGACTGCAAATCCAACTTTGAAAACACTCGGGCCCCATGAAGTTGATCAAAAAGATCGTCAATTCTTGGTAAGGGATACTTATTCTTGACGGTAACCTTGTTCAATTCCCTGTAGTCTATACACAACCGTTTACCACCATCTTTCTTGTTGGCCAATAACACTGGAGCTCCCTACGGTGAAGCACTTGGTCTAATCAACCCCTTGTCGGAATATTCTTGTAACTGCTTCTTGAGAACTTCCAATTCAGCGGGTGCCATTCTGTATGGAGCCTTAGATATTGGGACTATGCCCGGAATGATATCGATGGAGAACTCAATCACTCTATCGGGTGGGAGTCCTGAGATCTCCTTAAATACTTCTGGAAACTCATTCCAAACTGGTATCCCCTTTTTCTGAATCTCTGCAGCAGTCATCTGTGTTTTTCCCTTGACAGGTCTGTGTTCTCCTTCAAATTGAAACTCAGGCTGAAGCGGCATTCTGAAAATGACTTTCCTGTTTCTACAATCAATGATCGCATGGTATTTACTGAGCCAAGTCATGCCTAAAATTACGTCATACCCTTTAGTATCCAGCACGAGCATATCCGCTGTTAACGTCCTGTCACACAGTTCTACCGGACAATCTACACAAATTCTATTAGAGATAACCACTCCATTACCGGTACCAATCTCCCACTGGTGGTCTAAATAGTCAGCAGGTATAGAGTTCAAAGCAATGAAATTATCTGATATGTAACAATGAGAAGCACCAGAATCAAAGAGGGCCAAAACAGGTTTAGAGTGCACCATAATCTTACCTGTTACTACTTCTCCAGAAGCCTGGGCCTCTTCCGCTGTCAAGTTGTAGGCCCGTCCTCTCCCACGACCTGCTGTTGTCCTTCCTCCTCTTGGAGCTGGGCGAAAAGCCCGTTGTTGTGGAGGGAGAGGGGCCCTTCCGACCATCGGCCCTGGATTGCTCTGATTAATAGGGGCAGGAAGTGCTGGTAAGGTTCGGTTCATCATCCCTGTTCTCTTAAGGGGACAGCCTTCTATTGTGTGATCCCCAGATCCACATGCCAGGCACAACCCATTAGCCCTGCGACAATCCTTTTGCAAGTGACCTGGCCTCTGGCAATAATTACAGACAGGAACTATGTGGGTTGACTGAGGAGGGGCTGACCGAAATGGCCTCCTAACCATTGGGGCCCTTGCGGTCCTAACTGGACCTCCTCTGCCCAGTTTTTGGAATGGCCTCTTCATGGCCTGCCTTCTCATCTGATCAAGATTCTTTTTCTCCAATCCTCGCTCCACCTCCCGAGCCACAGTGAGAACCTGGGAGTACGTTTTCAGCTGCTGGGGAATCAAAAGGACTTGAATATCCATTTGTAAGCCCTGCTGAAACCTGCTTGCCCGTTTCTCCTCATCAGCTATCATATACGGGGCAAAACGACTTAGCCTCAGAAACTCCGCAGCGTATTCATCCACAGATCGGTTCCACTGTTGAAGTCGGATGAATTGCTCTTCCATCTCCTTCTGGGCTGTGGTAGGGAAGAATCTATCATAAAAGCTCTTGGAGAACTGGTCCCAAGTGATGGGTTTTTCCAGCCTCGCTTCCTCAGCTATCCACCAGCTCCTAGCCACATCCTTTAGCTGTATCTTGGCGACCTCTACCCGATCTTCCTCTGGAACCCGTGCTGCCTTCAAGAGATCTGTCGCGTCAGTCAGCCATTGCTCGGCATCTAGCGGTCTCTCTTCCCCTGTAAATATTGCCGGCTGCAACCGCCTGAAGTCTGACACGTTGCCCGGCCTCCGTTCCTGAGGAGCTGCTATTAATTCTTGCCGAAGAAGTTCGGTCTGCCTTTGTTGATTCTCCACCATACCCTGGATAACCCTAAGAATATCAGGGTTTCCCCCTGTGGGACCATTCTGTGACTGCCCTGAGTTGTTGCGTCCTGCCCTCCTATCCATATTTATGTTGGAAAAAGATATCTGAAAAGAGGAGTGGAAGCAAAAGATAGATGGACTTTAGGAATCAAGGAAAGGAATATCAAGAAGAAATGGATAACTCTGTAGTTGGAGTGTTTAACCGAAACTCATGCACCCTAACTGCAAATTACGATTCCATTAATTTGCAATTTGGTCGTACTGTAGGGGTAAGAGCCTAGGCTCTGATACCAACCTGTAACGCCCCGATCCCACGGGTACGGGGACGTCACTGCGACGTACATACGCAGGTCAGAAATACCCTCACGTATACACGCTAAGCAACAATACTTGCAGATAAAAGAGTACGGAAGCACGTGATAACATACATTCCAACATAAGGATTACAAAGTCATCACAAAGTGTGATATACTGTTACATGTACATTATATCACCACTAGATACAAAGTAGGAATTACAATTTATACAACAAAAGATGCTCACGGGCTGGAAAGGAGATCCCCGAGCTAGTGGAAGGATTCAGGAATGGAAGGAGCTAGGGCAAACAGCTTGCTCCGAGAAGTAGGCTTGATCTTCAGTGGAGGGCTCTACTTCAATCCACGCTTCAGAGCCTGAACATGCGAGTTCAGGGGAGTCAGAATCTCCCTAACAAATATGCAGGTAAAAACCAATTGTTGGGTAGAGACAAGTATATGCATGAGTTAACATGATCAACAGTAATAAGCATCAAAAACTGGGTTGAGCGCAAGAGTACAGTGAGCATGAGATGGAGTTATGAAGGTAAAGCTCGAATAACATTATTTACACCATTTCCATTATTTATACTTGTTACTCGTCCTACCCGTATGTCTAGGTATGTGTAGTAGCGTCCCAACACACATACATCCACATAGAAGTAAATCGAGGTTGTTATTGGAAACCGACGGGGGTATCAATGAACTATGTTTACAGTGGGTCCCGTGCATACCCGGGACCACGGCCCAGGATTGTTCCGTTGCTTGGTGGACGGAACCTGCCGCGAGGCTAGCAGGAGGGTCTTATAGGATGCCCTTATCAAGATGGTACCAAGAAGGAGGGAGCCAGCACTCCCCTCGGTCGCCTGGAGGCCCACAGGTCAGACCGGAACATGTAGTTGCACAACATTCCTAAAACCACTGTAAACACGAACATATATTGATAGCCGCAAGTTTCCCCCGACCCGATGCAAGTTGTCTCGTTTTATGGTTTAACAATATTATCAGATAACGGGAATGAACAAGAACAAGTCAGGAATATCAAGAGTACTGGTTCGTACTATAATGTATCACATGAGTATCAGGAGTACAGTTGTACTTGCCAAGATGTCAGGTCATTATTCCCGTTATCGTGATAATTATGAGGGTCAAGTGGATCATGCCTTATGTTAATAGATAGCATGATAAGAGGTGATATTCATCAAGTGACAAGTCTTGCAAATAGCGATATATAATAAATGACCCAAAGATAATGTTCAAAATCAAAGAAGTAATTAATCATAACAATTAATCAAGATTAGTCGATTAGGGAGAGAAATTAGTCGACTTAGAGAAGGAGTTAGTTGACTATAGTAAAGGGTCAAATCGACTTAAGAAGGCTGCGTTCGGTTGGGTCGCGTCTCAAAAAGTGGCACGTTTCAAGAAAGTGGTGCGTTTTCAGGAAAGTGGTGCGTTTTCAGGAAAGTGGTGCGTTTTCAGAAAATTGGTGCGTTTTCAGGAAACTGGTGCGTTTTCAGGAAACTGGTGCGTTTTCAGCAAACTGGTGCGTTTTTAGGAAACTGGTGCGTTTTCAGCAAACTGGTGCGTTTTTAGGAAACTGGTGCGTTTTTAGGAAACTGGTGCGTTTTTAGGAAACTGGTGCGTTTTCAGAAAACTGGTGCGTTTTTTTAACAAATATGAAATAATATCCAAGTCTTGGCGAGTAGAATTACTCGCCTAAAATGCGTCCGACGCAGAGAAACTCGGTCCCAATCCAAAGGAGGGTACCGGTCCTCACAAGTTGATGGAAAGGGGTTGTGGTTGTTTGGAGAAGATGGAGGTGCAAGTCTAGTTCACCACTCCAAAACGGGATCTTGCAAACGTTGTTGCGGGGGACGAATCTATAGTCCGTCGGAAAGAGGTCGACGAGGAGGTGATGATGGTATGCTTGGTGGTGGCCACGGTGGTGCAGGTGGTGGTGGAGATGGTGGTGAAGCTTTTGGTGAAGATGGGTTCTTTGGTGGTTTCTTGGTGAAAGAGGTTAAAGTTGGTGGTATGGGGATGTTGTGGTTGTTGGAAAAGGAGTGGGAGATGGAGAAGAAAGAAGTGGTGGTGTTGGTGGTGAAAATGGAGGTGGAGTAGGTGGAGTATATGGTGGTCCAAGGGAGGAGGAGACTCTCTCTTGGTGGCTCTCTGTTGGAGGCTGCAGGAAGCAAGGAAGAAGAAGTAAATGAAAGAGAGAGAGAGTGTGGGGGTATTTATATAGTGGGGAAGTAATGATTGCAAGTTTTGCCTTGGAAAGCCAAATCAAGAATGTTGCGTTTCAAGGAAGGGGATGGGCTGCGTTTAAGCAAAAGGTGGGCTGCGTTTAGGCCAAAATGAGTCAAACGCGGAAATCAAAGCTGCGTTTAAGGAAAGATGTCAAGCTGCGTTTCACAAAAGGACGAAAGTCATGATGGCTTGATGGGAGTTGATTAACAGCGCATTAAATGCGGCACGTGGAGAAGATCTCTGCATTAAATGCAGGATCCCAGGTAAGACTCGCGTTTGAGGGAGGAAAGAGAAAATGGGAAAAGACAAAAGTGGAATATATGGGACAATCTCCTCGGTATCTGGGAAAATACCGAAAAGTCTCAAAAATTAAAGTATCTCGGAAAGTTTCCCAAAAATTCTCAAAAATAATAAATATTATATAAAGACTTTTGGTGAAATCGCTTTTCAGAAATTCTATTCCATTTTCAAAATAAAAATCCTGAAATATACTATGAACGGTGTCTACACCGGGTAAGCTGGATTTTTTGATAAAATCTGAAAATTCCCAGAAAATGCCCAAAGGAAGAAAATATAATTTTAAGAAGGAATGTGAAAGCGGAATTCATAAATTTGATTCCAATTGCAAATTAAAATTCCTGGAAACAACCAGTGATACTGGCCGACACCGGTTTTGAAGATTTACAACTTAATTCCGAAAATTTCTAGAAAATCATGAAAAATCCAGAATATTAAAAGATAATATTTGAAACTAAAATTAGTCAAATATGAATACCAAACGGATCAAATCACGCAGTACTGCTATATGAGTAAGTATTTAAATAGCAGAAAATAAAATAAAATAATAATAATAATAATAAAATGCACCAAAAATCAGGATACGTAACTGTGCACGTATACCGAGGATGGGGTGTTACATCAAATCTCCTCCTTTTTTCTTTCTTTTTATACTGTTATTGTTCATGTGAATAACCCTGTGATAATGTTCGTCATGAACAGTAAATTCTTTTTTTTATACATCTGATCGGACCAGTTTGAGAAAGAAGTAAAAGAAAAGGAGGAGAAGATGCCAATGATCTTTTAATGGTAAGCGAAGATGATGACGATAAAGGTTTCAAAGGATCAAGAAGCTTAGGATTCTGATACTATGAGAAGATTTAGAATATAGAAAATTAGAGAGTAAAATGAGTTCTCTCTATATATAAAATATAATTACAACTCCTAATAGAAATAAAACTCTTAAGTAATAATATGACTCATAATTAAGTAATTACTTCTAATTACATAATGACTCCTAAATATATAATAACTCCTCATGACAGGAAAGAAGCTCACCCCTTGTTGAAAACGCGTCTCCATTGCCGAAAACTATCATCTTGAAACCTTCTCTCATAAAAAAATGTTGTTGGATGCTCAAAATGGCTGATTTTGGAATCAAATTTATTCAGGTGAACTATTTCATGGTAACAAAACTGACCCTTCTTACAGCGAGGTTGTGATAAAAACTGTGATTGCACATTTCAACGTCCTGTTGAGAATCCTTGCCTTGTGTTTCTTTCCTTTTTTTTTTAAATGTTTTTTAATTTCTTTCTAGTTTTAAGACAATCATTAGTTTAGAGTGTACTTCCTATGAAATCTAGCACTCTGCTGCTTTGGCAGTAGCGTATGAATAGCATAAAAAGCATCATTTCTCTATTGATATATTACATGTAGGGCTTTTTGACTCATGAAAAAATAATTCCTTGTTTCTAACGGTGGTGTAGGTCGTGGGAAACTGGTATGCCCAGTCTGTCTGGGGACTGGTCTACCCAACAACAAGGGGCTGCTGCGAAGACCTGATGCCCGCAAATTACTAGACAAGATGTACAATGGCCGGCTATTGCCTGGTTCTTAAAGACATCTCTCTGCACTCCATCACGCCTGAAGAAATTCTTAGTTCGATATTTGTTGCCGAAGCTCTCATAGGTAAGCACATCAATGGGCCATGGCCGATGGATTGGACTCTCATCCCTGATGGTGATGACCTGAAGCGATGGCTTTGTAGTCTTGCAGAGGAATTGCATTCCACCTCGCGACGTTTTAGCTGCCCACGGATGCCCATGTGCTTCTTTTTGTAGTACTGATACATTCTTGCTACTTTCAGAATACAAGATATATGCTTGCATAAAGCTTTCCCCAGCAGAAGGGGGTCAGATTCTCATTTTATGCAGAGGAGCTGCAGTTGAAGCAGTGACATTTGAGCTGTCTGCAGATGTTCTTATGCTTTATAATAGTGACACTATTTACCATACTCAAAAATGAGTAGATGTTTGTAAAAGCATTTCTTTTGCCCATTTTGTATAATTCATGCTGAAGGGGGTGAGTTCTCATTTTGCAGGACAGCTTTTTTCGGTTTTTCGGTGCTTTTTCTTGTCTTCTCAAACTAGAAACGTAGTTTTACGAGAGATCAGTGTAATCGCGGCATACAAGCACAAAAAGAAAGATCATTTTCTGCCATTTTTGGTTAATTTTGGATCTGACAATCTTGTTGTCGATTCGTGATCAAATATCGAGTGTTTTATACTTTTATTTATTTAGTTATATTTTTAATAACCAAACAAGGTATCACCACTCATTTTGTGTAATTATAATTAATCTTTTTACTGAATTCCAATTTCAAAGGTTGGTATTTACTGTTAGTCTTGAAAAACATGGGCTGGAAATCTAAATATGTCAACCAAAGAGTACATGTTGAAATTCAATAGCAAATATTTCTGTTTTAAGTAATTAAATGGCATGAGTTGAATTTGGAACCCCATGATCCCAAATTTTTGAGGCAGGAAATAGGGCATCTTTGCAGATTGACAGAAAATTTATAAAATACTGTCTTTGAAATAAAAGATACTTCAAAATTTTCTTTTTCTTATATGTGTAATACCTTAATTTTATGAGGTGAGCCGACAAACTCTAGTTTATATCCTACAATTGTTTAGTTGTAAAAACTTCCAAGGCACTTTGTCTTCACAATAGTGTAAGCTACTAGTACGGGAGCAATTGTAGACTTCTGCTTGGTTTGGGGCGAAAGTGGGAAAAATTGAAAATGAAAACACTTATTTTTCACTTCTGATGTTTGTTTGGAACCAGAAAAGGGAAATGAAAAACTTTTTTCCCTTTTCCCTGTACACATCCTTTTTTTCATTACCATTTTTTCTCTTACAAATTGCTAAAATTAATTTTGTAATCATGTAAATCTCACTTATAATATATTGTACCGAAAAAACAGTTAGTTTTGTGATAATATAAATCTCACTTGTAATGTAATTACAATCCAAAAAATTCATAATTAATATTTATTTTAATATTATTTTGTGATCGATTTTTTTACTTCCACGTTACTAATTAAATGCCAAAAAACACATCATACTTTTTCACTTATACCTTCATATTACAATCAAACACTAAAAAACTTAGTTACACAAATCTAAATTTCCTATCTTTTCCTTCTCATTTCCCACTTACACATTTTTTCTCCCACTTGTAGAAAATCAAACATGCCCATACGATTCAGATTAAATAAATTAAAGAGTTCGTTTAATCCGGTCTTCCCCCCTCCACCCTCCCCCTCGACCTCCCCTCCCCACAACGCCAACTCCCCCCTCGCTGCTCCGCCTCCGCTCCACCCTCCCCTTTCTCCCTAACTGTTCGGCCAAAGTCTGACCAAACAGTATCCACCGAACAACTGAGAAGAAGGGGGCAGGTGGAGAGGGAGGGGACAATGGAGCAAGGAAGGACCGAGAGGGGCCAAGCGGAGCGAGGGTGGGAGGGGGTTCGCCAGAGGAGGGGAGTGCCATAGAGGTGGGAGGGTAGGGAGAGTTACATGATTAGGGGTAGGGGTGAGCAGAGTTCGGTTATAACCGAAATAACCGACCAAAAACCGAAACACGAACCCGAACCGAACCGAACCGCTCTAATTCGGTCGGGTTTCGGTTTTGTGTTCCAAAACCCGAATCGACCGAACCGAACCGAATTTCTCACCCCATATATTACCCTACTCAAATTCAATTTAGTGAATCATATAGTTCATAATAAAAAGTGGTGGAAGCTTATCTCATTAGTTTTAATAATACCATCTTTTTTATGTTGAATATGTGAAAGCAATATTAAGTACACCATCACAATTGAGAATAATATTTATATTAATATAGTTCTTTTTTTCATTCTTATCATTAAAAGTTAGTAATAATTATATGAGTTTTGATATAAGAGCTCAAATACAGTGTAAAAGTTTTAGAATATGAAATTTTCAATTCACATTAAGCTTAGAATCTTTTTCTTATTTCTAATTTAGGTAATGGATATTTGAAATTATAATATTAAAGATCATAATATAATGGTGATTAAAAAATGTAAGAAATGATGGCAATATATTGACCTAACCGAAAAAACCGAAAAACCGAACCGAACTGAGTCGATTCGGTTCGGTTCGGTTACTAAGTCTAATCGGTTCGGTTCGGTTTTGCAAAAATTAGCAAAAACCGAACCGAACCGACCGATGCTCACCCCTAATTAGGGGTGGCAATGTTCACGCCTCTATTATAGAGGGTAGCCAGGGATATCAAACAGGCTGAGTAAAGCCCGCCAGGATAAATAGAGGCCGGACCAGACTTGCCTGAGTCCCCTTTGGAGGATCCGGTCCGGCCCGTGACCCGACCAGACCCATGCCGAACTCAGGCCGGCTCAAATATTTTAAAACAATAAAAAATAATTTTAAAATTACTAAATATAATTTTCTCCTACATTTTAAATAATTATTGGATTGTTTAGTTGGTCATCAAGTTTGTGTAGTCGTGACTGAGGTGATGGGTTCAAACCTGGGGTATTAACAATTTTTTTTAACATTTTGTTTCCCCAATGGAGAGGATAGCTGTTTTGGGTGGGGGGTGCAAGCAACAGTGGAGGGGTAGCCCATGCGAGCCCAACCCTACAATTAGCTCCATTGGGGCTAGGTTAGCAACTTGCACCGATAAAAAATTGAGGGTATTTTTAAGTTACTACCCCCAAAAGTGAAGGTATTTTGGCGTTACTTACTGTATATATTTCAAGAAAGAAGAAACTCCTTAACCATTACAAAAATTAACTGCTGACCCAGTCACATATACTTCTCTTTTGCCTTTCTCGAAACTAACATTGTTGTAAAACTCATTTAATTATACATTTTTAACTTTCCTGACAACCAAATTCACTCCAGCAAAATCCCGCCTTACGATGCAATAAACATGATTTTTTTTTCATCATATAAAAATCGCTTCCCGAGAAATTTTCACCATTTCATGTAAATCTCAGTCGAAGATTAAAATTTTAGAATTTGTAATATTCCAATAAATTTTAAAACCCTTGGTAATGTTCGAGCTCTTTGTTTTTTTAAATCATTTTGAGCTTGATAATAACCGGAGGCCCTTGTATTTTTAAGCATGGTACCATTTACAACCATGATTTTTGATGAATCCAACAGCCATCTAATGAGTCCTGAGGTTAACTTTGTTTTTCGGACAGGATTCTAGGCGACAATTCTTTTAAATATTTTCTATTCGGATTTAGTTTTAGTTCCTTAAACAAATTTTCTTAATAAAAATAGACAATAAAAACAGCTTTATTTTATATTACTAAATTAATAATAAAACACCATCTGGCAACTAATATAACCTTCAAACCTTAACAGAAATTGCTCAAGAGAAATTTCCTTACTGCTAAAAGAATTATGAAATACTAATTTACAATGCGAATAGAAATTTTGAAATATATCATATATTATACTTGTCAAAAACACAAACAATGAAGCAAACTTTGAAATAACTCGTTAAATTCAATAAATTTAGTTTAAATGATTAAATGTCCGAACATCTGAATGCAGAAGCAATAGGGGAAAAAATCACAACCGCCAGAATCTCAGTTCGGAATCAATCTCGGCAACGTACAGCGCTGAACAAGCTATTGAGAAGAGCGTGACAGAGACTCTAATTTATTGCCTTATTTACTGTTAAAATTCAAAATTGACAGAAAAACTTTTACAAACAGACGTGAAGAGAAAATTCAAGCAGATTATTTACTAATTAGTTTGAAATAAGTAATTAAAAACAGCATTCTACAAATACATTCGAACATTATTCAGAAACTAACTGATACATAAATTGTAAAACAAATTCATGATGAAACAAGTTCAAAATACCAATTTGATTAAAAACTTATCTAAATAGAAATTGCTCAGGTTGCTAATAAATTTATTAAAAACTAATTTACAATGTAAATAGATATTTCAATATATTTGTAAAAAAACGCAGAAATTCACTATGAATTACTAAATAAAAAATCAATAAAAGTAGGTTAAATATTAAATATCCGAGCATCTGAATGCAGATGCAATAGAAAAAAATCACAACCGCCAGAATCTCAACTCGGAGTCGATTTCGGCAACGTACAGCGCTGACCACGCTATTGACAAAAGCGTGACAGAGACTCTAATTTATTGCCTTAATTAGAGCTAGAATTCAAATTTACTGAAATGTTTTTTTTCAAAAAAAAAAAAGAAAAAACAAAATTAATAGGGGCTCAGAGATTGATTAGGTGATATCGACATCGAAATCTTTGAGATCCCTTCAGAGTTTGATGGTATCTTTATGAACTCATCATAGCCTAGTTCCTCTCATCTAATTTAAAAAAAAGAAAAAAAAAATCAAAACTGAAACTAATACTTTGAAACAAGATCGAAGGGCCTCAGGAGATTAAAGGCAGAAAATTAATCATCAGAGAGATGGCGGTTACCAGATCTCAGATGGTACGGACAATTCTAACTCTTCACAGGCAGTATAGATATCTGAAGAGAACAACACTTTGAAAACAATAATGGAAAATTAAGAACTAGGGTTTTACAAAGGAAAAAAAATTGGGGCACAGAGAGAGGATTTTGATGCGGTATAAAACGAGTGGGCAACTAGGATGAGCATTTATAGGGATCCAAGTAGAGGAGGAAAACCCTAATCACGTGGAAGTTACAGGAATGCCTCGCAACAGAGAGACATTTACTAATAAGGCGGCCGGTAATTTGTCGGTTGCTTAGTCAGTTATGCACACGAATGAGGTGGCTAATAGCGAACTCGGATTCACTTGTTTCTTGCAAAAATAAAATAGAAGAGGGTCTCTTTTCATCTCAGCCGTAGATTCCAACTATAATGAAAATAAATGAATATACAAATTCTCTGATTAAATAGTCTACGCATGGTAAAAAATTATCGCTCCTTATCTTAATCATATGAAGAATTAAAATGGAAAGATGACTCTATATTGCATCAAAAAGATGAAAGAATTTCAACTACCTCTCTTTTAGGAAGATGACAGATTTCGTATATGAGTTTCCTGAAATTAAAAAAATAAATGAGATACTAATCTCAATCATATAATTTAAGTTTGAGATGTATTTTTTCTCTTTCAAAAACTAGCTATAAGTTCCTGTCACCAAGTGCATTTGCTTAAATGTTTGTAGTTTTTTTTTTTTTTTTGTTTTTTGTTAATCTTGTCTTCAAGGCTATTTATAGCTCAAGATAATACGACAAGATATAGAGGTTAAAAGTCTTAGTGAAGGCATATTGCTCGACAGGAATGAGTGGAGAAAGCTGATCCATATGTCCGATCCGGCGTAATTCTCTTTTGGTTCATGTAGCCTATCCCAAATACTTTGGACAAATGACTTAGTTGTTGTTGTTGTTGTTGTAATACTGCATAGCTCAAAAAGCTTAGCAGGGAACTTATTCATCCAGCTCTTAGTAACTCCTTCGCGCGGCACCAAGCTAACAGACCAATCTGCAGGCCTATCACCCTCCATAAAATGTAAGCAGCACGCCAGGCAGGAAGACTCAACAGCATAATTCATATCCTGGAAAATAGGCATCCAACAGATGGTATTGTTGAGGGTCGTCTTTGTTAGTTTCTAAGATCAATCTGACAACTAATCAATATCACCGATCTAATTGGCCACGTCAGTGAATATCAGGTAGGAGGTTTTCCGTTCAATAGAACGTTCCTTAATTACAGAACCACCTTTCAATTACCTTCCTTGGTTAAACACCAATTAGACTGGTATAAGTCAGTTTCAATATACTGAATATCAGTATAACCCCTAAAGAAAATTAATTCACTTATACAGTTCTTGGAGTGAGGTACGCTTATAACGAATCTCCTTAAGACAATTATGTCCCCGCTACGGTGCTAACGGGTTACTGGACGCTGATCTCCCAAGATACAACACTCCTTCACGGTATTTAGATAGCACTACCAAATCACCTTCACAGGATTATCAAAGCAGCAGGACAAAGACAAATTTCAGGGAGAAAGACAAATTTCAGGGAGAATATTTGTCTTTATTTGGAGGAACACCCACTGTAGAGAAAGGAGGGAGATAAAAGAATATTCTTCTTTGAAAGTCACAGAATCAGACAACAATTCTGTTAAAGAATCTGTTGAATTTTCTGAGCCTTCTTTCAGAAGGCATTTTTGTTTTTGTTGTTTGCTTAAATGAGAGAAAAGGAGCGCTATCCGGGAGGGGCAAATCCATCCGTTCCCGATCGAACCGTTGCAACAGTTCAGTCTGAACCGTTGCAACAGTTCGTTTCAGACAGAAACTGCCAACCGATGTTTCGGTTCGGATCCAGATAATGAAGCGGGTGCGATCCGCTGTACCCCATACCCGTGAGACCAGTTCAAAAAGAACTGGACCGAGTAGGAAACCCGAACCTGAACCGGCTCTGGCACCGGCGACAGCCGGCCGGCCGCGGGCATGGTTACCCCCTAATCGCGCGTGAAAACTCCAAGTACCCAAAGGGCACACCCTTTATTCTCATTTTTCTCTATTTAAACACTTCAAACTTCCATCCCATGGCCAATATGGGAGTAATGCTTTTAGCTATCTTTAGTCCCTTTTTGGCTTTTGAATTAGACAAACTTTAGACTTGAATATCTCATTCATTCGAAGTCGGAATTGAACATGTGAATATACCACGTTCATCCTCAATGAAAGGAGAACACACTCCAACCATTATCCAATTGATTCTATCAACGGATCTCGCCGTGATTCAACTCAAAGATTCACATTTAATTCTTCATATTTTCCAACACTCTTGTGACAAAACTTGAATCACAAGAGAGGAATCTCCCTCTATCTACAGTCTGCAGTAGAGGAAGAACCGTCTTGCAATCTGAACACCCTCCCAGAGAGAGCCCTTGAAGCTACGCCAACAACACATTCCTATCCATCACCACCGAGCATCCTGCAACGATTGTAACATCATATTCATGTCTAACAAGAAACCCACTGCGAGCTCTATTGTCATTCATGTTGCGCCCGACGCAGCGACAATAACCCGATAGAGGATCCCTCCCTTAATCTCCCACGCACGAAGAACAATCACAACCAGCACAAAAACAATCACCGGAGAAAGAACACACGCAAACAACCAATTTAACGAGGTTCGGCCTCAACGCCTACGTCCTCGGGGCAATCAGAAGAGAGATTAATTTACTTGGAAGAATATTACAATGACTAGCAGCCTCTTTGAATGCAAGAGAGCTCCAGCCTTTTCCTTCTCAAGGATCTTCTACAAGATACAAACCCTAGAAAA
>JAVJIF010019063.1:0-84856 GCA_038442645.1 Agave tequilana | reverse complement strand
CACCAGCACACTTTCGGAATTCTCAATAGAAGATTTTGTTATTCTCTTGTTAAATTACTAGTAATGTTTTATGAACTTTGTAAAGTTTCCCCCTTTGAATTTTCAAATGGAAAACAAGATGGCGACTCCGTGGGGAAAATCTTCCTCAACAACAGAAGATGGTGTCGTAGTGCGACGATGAGACCCTTGGGTCTGCTGCTGAGACATTGGTCATCCAGTTTGATCAAGAGAAGTTTGAATAATTTCTCTCTGAGGGCAGCTCGAGCCCTCTCAATGTGCGTGTTCACAGTTTGAAATTCATGAAAACTCTATCGTTGTTTAACCACTTACAAATTATAGAAAAACTTAATCTTGCTAGAATCTTTAAAGAGAATCATATAGTGGCAAGAACAGGGTCGAATCCACAGAGACTTGTAAAACTTGGTTCTAAAAAATCTAAATTAGAATCTAGCTGGGAAATCTTTGGATGAAAGTTGAAATTTTATGCTATGAACTAAAATTCTATAAGCATTAAAAATATGAAATAATAGGAGAAAATTTACTAACCTATGTGAAGACTAAGTGAATAAAGTGATGGAAAAGAAAGAAAAGGAGAGAAGGGGAAGAGAAAGATGGGACCCGGAATCGACACAAGACTTGGTTCCTTGTCGTCACTTGACGTCTTCCTTCTTCGAACGATGCTGAAAAAAAAAGGAAATAAAAGAACTAGCAACTGAAGAGAGACAATGACATGCACAAGAAAAGCATAAAGTAAAACATGAATTGAAAGAAAAGAATCACTTCAAAGAAATTATAAAGAAAAAGAAGATAAAGCTTAGACTGAAATGGTGAACGATCTTTATTGAAGACTGAATTTTATTGAAGAATCGTCGTTACAAAATTATCGATCTTCTCCAAACTCGCATTACAACTCACAAAACCCTCCTCTCAATTGCTTTTCAGCCTTCTGGTGTACGAGATGATATGCCATTTTTCATATGCTTTACCTCTCTATTTATAGTAAAAGTAGTGGATAAACTCTTAATAGAAGTTGTTCACCCATTAAGAGATATTTTCAGAACTTAAATTTAAACTTTGAATACTAAGATTATATCCTTTTCTTGACTTGGGGAGCAAGCTATTATCAATTTTTAAATTTAAATTCTCCCCTTATATCCAATCTTGATTGATTTAGCCAGAATTTTATGTGAGAATTCAATTCTGAATTGGTCTGCAACTAGTGTTGATTGCTAAATATAACTCAACAAACAATGAAATTAGAAACAATAGTCAATATAAGAATTGTATCCCTTTTAAGTCTTCTTTTTGGAGCATCTTGAATCATCAAATTTGAGTTTCTGTAGGGAAAGTTATGATTAAAATTTTAAAAGGTGTCCAGTCTGAATTCGAGTCTAAATTGATTTAGAACTCCGAATTAATTGGAATTTCTTTTTAAACTGAAAATGGGATTGCTTTATTAAACTCTGATTTTATTTACTTTTGGGTTTTTGGACTTCTTTGGACTTCTTTCTTCTCAACTTTTATTAATGGAGCTTGTACATTACTAAACAAAAATATAATTAGACAGCAATATTTTATTAAAATAAATGTGAAAATATGACTAAAAATATGCACATTTGATGAACAATTACACCTCTACACCTATATTTTGCTCATTCTCAAGTAAAATAAAAAAAAAAATAATCTAACTCACTTTCATAAGAATTAAGGTTGCACTTAACATGTGCAACAAACCGCTAACCTCTAAGTTACCCTTAGAGGACGAGTGTTGTCTCTTGAGGGTTTAGCATATACACCCACAAAATTTATAAAGAAAGAAAAAAAATTGTTAGTATTTTGAATACGCATTTAAAATACAAGAAAATATTTGAAGAATATTGCAAATTTCAAGTAATCTATAAGTCTTAGGATCACAAAACTATTCATTCTTAAACTTAGTTTTCATGCAAGAATTTGTTATCAACTAAGTTTAGGATTAAACTGTATTTCTTATCTAGTCTTTTAATTTACCCTAAATCATATGCACTTTTGTGACCGTGATTTTAACTCAGGATTCTTCACTCTAACTCTTATGCCTTATTTTTTATTTTTATACATGACGTAATTTCCCTTAGTTCTCATAGGATTTCTAATTTACCTATGTAATGAGCCTTAGGTCGGTGATGCTAAACCGGACGATTTTAGGGAACCGGGTGAGAAAACACTCCTAGGACTTAAAAACTCAAGCAAACAAACCACAAAAGTAAGGCTTTATTTAAGATAAAAATTCTTTCAAGTGTGAATATTTATGCTTCATGAGGCACAACAACCCAGCTTGATCACATGATTTTTGGTACACACACACATATTTTCTTTCCTTTTCTTTTATAAGACACAAGGGTCATTATTTTGAATCCTAAGTGTGTAAGTGCATATTTAGTCAAGGTAAAAATTAAGACTAAATTACTTTTTTAATTTTTTCTCACCTTAGAAATCAAATAAATCATCTTATTTGACTAAGTATAAGAAATCATAATTATGATTCTTCTATTCCTTAAAATTAACTTAATTTCTTATAAAAATAAGTAGAAATATAGTTTTTCTTTTCAAAAAAGTTTCAAATGAAAAGAAGTGTTATTTGTTTAGATTTTTTTATAAATAAAGAAAATCCTATGTTAGAACCCTCTCCCACACTTATCTCATGCATTGTCCTCAATGTATGAATGCATAGCATAATACGAAATAAGGACGTGATGAGTAGCTAGTACCTGATGAGGATGAGTGAAAGTCATCCATCATTGCCTAAAATAGAAAAATAAAACAAAAAAACACAAAAGCTATAATACAGAAATGGAACCCTAGCAGGTATAGCTATCAATCCTGAAAACAAGATATTCTAGAAGGTTTTCCTCCACTTATGAGCTTAGATACTTACGGTATGGCTTTAAATGATGGTCATTCACTTGAAAAGTGGTACCATCTGTGACATTGTGGATCTCTACTGCACCATGTAGGTGCACCTTATGCCCAATGTAGGGACACGTCCAGCGGGATTTTAATTTTCCGGGAAGAGATGTAAATGGGAATTGTAAAGGAGGACTGTCTGTCCTGATTGAAAATTCTTTTGAATAATCCTATCATGCATCATTTTCATGCGGTCCTTGTACCGTTTTGAACAATCGTATGCATCATTTCTTATCTCTCCAAGCTCATCGAGTTAAAGTTTCCTAGATACTTCCGCCTTGTCAAGATTAAAATTTAGGCGTTTGATCGCCCAATATGCCTTGTGTTCTAACTCGACAGGAAGATGACAAGCTTTTCCATAGACTAACCTATATGGAGACATTCCAATAGAAGTTTTAAACACACTTCTGTGCCTACAAGCATCAGTCAATCAAAGAGACCAATCTTTATTATTGGTGTTCACAGTTTTCTCTAAATTGCTCTTGATGGCTCAGTTGTAGACTTCTACTTGGCCGCTAGTATGTGGGTGGTAAGGAGTGGCTGCCTTATAATTTATGCAATATTTTCTTATTAAGACTTCAAATGTATGATTGCGAAATATTTTCCACTATCGATTGCACGAGGAAAGCCAAAATGAGAAAATGCATTCTCTTTCAAAAAGTTTACCACAACTTTGTGGTTTTTGGATTTACATGCTATGGCCTCTATCCAATTAGGGCGTAGTCAACTGCCATGAGGATATACTGGTATCCACGAGACATAGGGAAGGGACCCATGAAGTCGATGCCCTAAACATCAAAAATTTGAAAACTAAGATTGGGTTTAACGACATTTCATCCGTCGTGCAATTTTCCCTAATTGTTGAAAACAATCATAAGATAAAGTAGACATGAGCATCGTGAAATAATGTGGGCCAAAAAAAATCACACTGTAAATTTTTGCTGCAGTTTTCTTCTCACTGAAATGACCACCACATGCTTATTTATGGCAGAATGAAAGGAAGTTTCCGAACTCTAAGTCAGGAACGCAACATTGAATGATCTGATCTGGACAGTATTTGAACATATATGGTTCACCCAGAAGAACCATTTGACCCTAACTAAGAAACGCAATTGTTCTTGCTTAGTC
This sequence comes from Agave tequilana, assembly GCA_038442645.1. Lineage (NCBI taxonomy): Eukaryota > Viridiplantae > Streptophyta > Magnoliopsida > Asparagales > Asparagaceae > Agave > Agave tequilana. The sequence continues at coordinate 80,785 of JAVJIF010019063.1, read as the reverse complement.
CAAAAATCGGGCAGTTATTCCGTAACAAGGTAGTTCACAATGTCGGCATAACAGGAACGATCGATTGGGAGAGATATATTAATTGCTCATCAAAAAATGTCTCAAGAATAGGTAACGAGTCGGATGAAGATTCAACCACTAATTTAGACAAGTTGTTCCCGGCAACGACGCCAAAATTTCTCGCAGTTCAAAATTCATGAAAAACTCTATTGTTGTTGAACCACTTACGGATTATAGAAAAACCTAATCTTATTAGAATCTTTTAAAAGAATATGCAATGGCAATAACAGGGTCGAATACACAGGGACTTGTTAAACTTGGTTCTTAAAAATCTAAATTTAATCTTTAATCTAGATGGAAAATCTTTGGATGAAAGTTGGAATTTTATGCTATAAACTAAAATTCTATAAGCATTAAAAATATGGAATAAAAGGAGAAGAATTACTAACCGATGTGAGGACTTAGTGAATAAAGTGATGAAAAAAGAAAGTAAAAGAAAGAAGGGGAAGAGAAAGATGGAACCCAGAATCGATACAAGACTTGGTTCCTCGTCATCACCTTGACGTTTCCCTCCTCCGAACGATGCTGAAAACAAAGGAAGTAAAAGAACTAACAACTAAAGGGAGATGATGACATGCACGAGAAAGGCATAAAATAGAACATGAATTAAAGCAAAAGAATCGCTTCATAGAAATTATAAAGAAAAGTAGAGAAAGCTTAGACCGAAATGATGCACAATCTTTATTGAAGATTGAATTTTATTGAAGAATCATTGTTATAAATCTTGATCTTCTCCAAAATTCGCATTACAACTCACAAAACTCTCACTTTTCAACGTCTGGTGTATGAGATGAGATGCCCTTTTCCCTATGCTCTACTTCTCTATTTATAGTAGAAGTAGTGAATAGACTCCTACTAGAAGTTGTTCACCTGTCAAGAGATATATCTTCAGAACTTAAATTTGAATTTTGAATATTAAGATAATATATTTTTCTTGACTTGGACAACAAGCTATTATCAATTTCCTAATTTGAAATCTCTCCTTATCTCCAATCTTGATTGATTTATCCAAAAGTTTTTGTGAAAATTGAATTCTGAATTGGTCTGCAGCTAGTTGGCATTTTTTTGCTAAATATGACTCATCAAAAGACGAAATTAGAAACAGTTATCAACATAAGAATTCTAACCTTTTAAGTCCATTTTCTGGAGCATCTTGAATCATCATGTTGGGTTTCTATGGGGAACGTTATGAATAAAATATTAAAAGGTGTCCAGTCTGAATTCGAGTATAAATTGATTTAAAATTCAAATTTAATTAGAATTTCCTTTTAAACTCTAAAAAGGATTGCTTTATTAAACTCTAAATTTTTATTTGCTTTTTGGGTTTTTGGGCTTCTTTCTTCTCTTCTTTTATAATGGAGTCCTGAACATCACTAAGCTAATACACACATAGCATATTTATAAAAATAAATGTCAAAATATGACAAAAAATATGCACATTTGATGAAAAATCAGTGCGCAAGTATAGGAAGATCTCTGTGGCCAGGTCTCCTCTTTCTACTGCTCGGAAGCAAGTTTTTATGAGACGAAGGATTGCAAGCCTAACTCAGTCTCAACAGTGACTAAAATAACTTTCGCCAGCATCTGTATGCTGCGTGTGATCGGGGGAAAACCGTACACGAAAAGTGTATGTTTGAAATCAAGAGTTAAAAGTGTATACTTTGGCTTCCTCGATACTTCCGTTATAGCATAGAGGCTAAACGAGTCGAATCCACAAGGACGGGAGGCGATAGAAGCTTACACGGATGTTCACATGTATGTTAGAAGTTCTTCAATATTTAAAAGAATGAAAAGAAAAGAAAAGAAAATAAAGAATGAAAGAGAAGTACGGAAAACATAAGGAAGTGAAAAACATAGAAAAGAATATATTTGTGATTTTTGATAGTATTTCTATAATGAAGTGAAAAAGAAAGAAAACTCATGGGTACTAACTACTAATTGCTTTACTAACCATGCTAACCTCTTAGTGATAGTTGCCTCACATGTATCATTGGCCATCACTAGTGCTTGGCTAGAGAGCGTTTCAAAGCAAGACCCATACGATAACTTTCACATTCAAACTCAGCAAAACAATCGCAAGGTACACTTAAACAATCAAAACTAAATAAGAGTAAGCATGGAGTAAAGTAATGTTAGCTTGTTAGAGAGTTAGGATGTTAGAGTGTTAGAATTCATCATTATGAGCCATCAATGGCTCTTGCAAGAGTAAGGCCAAGTAGAGGCTATTAGATTCATGTGGATTATCAAGTAAGAAGTTAGCAAGTTATTAGTAGTTATCATGAGAAAAAAATTAGCTAAACATGTAAAAGGAGTTAGAGATAAGAAAATAAAGAGAGATAAAGAGAGAACCTTTCATAGATTATCACCTTTTATTACAAGAATTTGCTTTCCACCAATACCACTCTCTCTCCTATTACAATATCTACAGGAAATGAAAAATACAAAAGAAGAAGAAGAACTAACCTAAACTAAGCTACCCTAAAATACTACATGGAAAGAAACTACCTTATGTAAATTCACCTAGAGGGGGGTGAATAGGTGATGGCTAATCTAATGGTCAATAATGCGGAATAAAAAAATTATGACCTAAACAAACTATTTAAAAAAACACCACGTATAACACAAGAGTGTAGCCGAATTCCTCGTGAAGGGCTCTAGACTAACTCCTCTAGATTCTCCTAGATAAGGGTTGAGGTGCCACGTGGCTCTCTTGGTTGAATAAAGTGTTAGCAAACAATCCCCAAGCATATAACAATTAAGCACACAAGATATCAAGTATAAAAGATAAGCACAATAATAGCATGCAAGATATAAACAAGTAGGGGAGAGAGAGAAAGAGCAATCGCAAACACAAGGGATTTGTTTCGAGGTTCGAGCACACTTGCTCTACATCCCCGCCTTCGACACACGAAGGATTTTCACTATAATCGATCCCCCGGATCACTTGGTGCCGCAAACACCTACAAGCTCTCGGACTCTCTAGTCCGTACACACCGCAAGCCCCACAAGCTCGCTGAGGCCGCACCTCAAACCAAGAGTTCACACACGAACTCTAAACCACCGCGAACACACTCGTCCGCCTCCTCAAAGTACAAAGAAAAGTCTTTGGTGATCACAACACTTTGATCACCTAAAAACAATCTCACTACAAACTCCCTATAGGGTGATATAACAATGGATAGCTCAAGTGTTATGTGAGAAAACAAGGAAAGAGATGGTGGAGGAAAACTCAAGAAAATCACTTTTACGCTCTGATAAAACTCTTTTTGATTGAAAATATTTGCTCTCAATTTTGTGGAGAAAAACCTCTTGTAAGGGTAGGAAAAACTGGCCCAAAAACTCTCCTCAAATCTTGTAGAAAACAGCCCCCAAATGCCCCAATATATAGGGCTCCAAAACTAGCCGTTGGAGGCCTGACAGAACTATCGGTCGACCGTTCGGTCGACCGCCAACGGTCAGAAATCCGACCGGGGGGGGCTTCGGTCGAACGAGCCTCTGGAATAGAGAACAAATTCTCTGTCGATCGACCGCTCGTCGACCGGGGTTTTCCAGAGAGCAGACCTCTCTGAACGGTCGACCGTTCGGTCGACCGGCCCTCCAGCCAGATACTGGCGTGTACGCTGTGCACGTCGGTCGACCGATACGGTCGGCCGACTTCAAGCTACGGTCGACCGTCCCGGTCGACTGGCTGAAGCCAAGTCAGGGATTTTTGGGAAAGAAAAACTGGTCATTTTGGCTCAAATAAAATCCCATAAAATTACTAAAAATCTACAAAAATAGTTTTACCAATTTACTGTGATAAACAAACATGCTTGCACAAAATCAAGGATATTTACAAATAATTTGGACTATTTTTGTAATATGAAAAAATTGGCTTAAATGAAAAACAGTATTTTTCAAAAACTTGATTTTTCTAAAACTTCTCCAAATACAAAAACAAGATATTTAAACTCATTTGAAGCATAGAGTGTATGGATATGATCCACTACACAAACATGGTGAAATATCTATGTTTTTGACATTAAGCTCTAAACATGGTTTTGGATAAAAGATGTAAACGTGAATAACAAAAACCAAAATGATATTTTGTCAAAGAAAAAATCTTTTCTAAAATAAACTAAATCAAGAGTGTGTGTGTGTATGTGTATACTTGAGCAATCCACCAACTATTCTATCCTTTACATTTTAATCTAAAACAAAATCTTATAAAAAACAAACCTAGACACAAGTCTTCATCTTCTTGAAGTCTTCACTTGAAGTCTTCTCATCTTCTCGACTTGGTCCAAACACGATCCATAGAGCTAGACTCCTCTTGAGTACTTGATGTGGTCTTGATGCACAAGCTCTTGAATCAACCATGTAAGCTCCAAAACTTAACTTTAAATCCTTGTTGAAGCTACACACCTACTAAGATCTTGATCATAATCTGTCACTAATTAAACACAAGATCATAGTACTATAACTACATGAGTTGATCATCATCAAAACTAGAGTGATGGGCCTTTGGGCCAACAATCTCTCCCTTTTGATGATGACAAAACTCATGAAGTTATATATGCATGGATTAAAGTAAAGCTCCAAAGAAGCTCCCCTTAACTCATGCATAAACAATAAATAAATAAATATGCAATGAATGCTCATAAACATGTATGCAAATATATGGAGATAAACATGCCAATCAAGCATAAACAAATCAAATCCTTTTTCTCCTATTTGCAATACAAAACATATATGCATAAACACAATACTACTCCCCCCTTAAGCAAGAAAAACATGCATATATCTCAAATACTTCTCCCCTTTTTGTCAATCATCAACAAAAGGGGTTAAAGTAAAAAAAAAAAAACAAATTTTTCTCTCCTTTTGTCTGAAACATAGAATCAATAAAGGGGTAATCATAAATAAATCAATAAAAGGTTATATGCGATATACATTCATGAAGAGGAAGACGCTAAGTTAGCTTCCCTACATATATGCATTACATGAAGAGAGGATGACAAGCCCCAATTCACATAACACATAATCTGTAATGTATAGAGGAGATGTGAAGCTCCCTCTACACACGTGTACCACATAAAGAAGAGTTGTCAAGCTCCTAAATATAAGATACACTCAACATGAATATATATGTAGAAGAGATGTTAAGCTCCTTGCATATAAGCAATACAATCAAAAAATTTTAATTGTTCAAACAAAATTTTGAATTTTCTCAATGAAACAAATTTTGAGATATCTTAGTAAACAAAAATTTTTAAGATACCAATTGAAAAAAAAAAAAATCATGTTGATATCAATTGTAAAATAAACATTACAAATTTTCAATTTTTAAATAGGCTATACATATTGATACCAATTGTAAATTTATAACAAATTTGAAATAGAAACATATTGATATCAATTGAAAAACTATGCATAAGCTTTATTAAAATGTAAATTGAGATACCAATTGAAAATAAAGTTTTAACTTAAGCTTAGCATAAACTAATTTTGTGCTTTAAATATGTAAACCAATTGTAAAGCAAGCACATGAAAATCATATATATGTATGAGAGATAGAATACCAATAAAAATTGATATTGTGGAAATTATGAAGCATACATATATAAGAAACAAAATATGAGTATATAAAAAATTAACAATTTAGATACCAATTGAAAAGATCCAATGATACCAATTGAAAAATAACAATGTAAATCAAGTATATAACTCATAACCTACCACCCTTTATATGCTCAAGATAAAAGATTTTCAATAAGGTTCGCAATGCATACACGCCAGCCATCCGCCCATTATGGTTGGAAGGGGTTTTCGAAAATAATTTTGAAAATAGTTAAGCATTGAAAATCTCTTCCAAATGAAGAATAATTAACTAGTTAAAATAATTTTTAAAAAACTAGTTAAAGATCCCTCAAAACATGAAACCAAAATATATGTTTTCATGAATCATACCAAATACACAAGAGTTGACACTCAAAAACGATAAAGCTCATAAAGATATACATGAAACAAGGTCATGACAAAACAAATGAAGTGTGAGTGTACAAGAATCATGTAATTAGCATTTTCATGAAATTAATCAAGGAAGCTCCAAAACACAAGTCATTTTATAAAAAATGAAAATCATTTTTCATTTAAAAACCAAACTTCTAGGTATATGTATGAATTATCCAAAACTAACAATATGCATATATATCCCAAACATAAAAGAGTCTATTAAATAATTTGCATGAAGGCAAGAGACTCAAAAAGGGTATACACGTATATTTATTAGATTTGAATAAAAATGTATATACATGAAGTAAAAACAGAAAATAGGCAAAACAAGTGTAAATGAGGAAATCATCAAAACTAGGCTATACATGTGCATATAGTGAGTACAAGTGAACAATGAAGTGCAAACGTATATGAATCAAATGTTGCTCACTACTTGTACATGTATAAATCCAAGTTTTAATAGAATCTACATCTAAACAAGTTATATACCTCAGGAACACAAAAACAAATAAAACATGAACATGCTAAAAATATCATGATAAAATAGGAGTTTTAGAGATAGTTGCCAAACCAAAAAACTATGCTCCAAACCTTCAAACATGGTGGTTGTCCCACCAAAACTCCTTGATAGCGGTGCATCAAATGTATGTCCTTCTAGTCCATGTGCATCCACCATCAAGGCACCAAATTTCTCACATTTTGTGAGTGCCCTCACCTACATCAAATATACAAGGTGGGGATATTGGTACCCATTTTTTCTTAGGTCCTTGGGGGTTAGTCTTATAAGGAACCCAAATTTTTATTTTTAGCAAAATTAAAATGATGCAACTTGTCAAAGCAAAACTTTGCTAAATGGCTTTGCGGCCACAATGTGTACATTTGTACACCTTAGTATGCTTATGTGTGTGAGTGTGATCATGACATGCAACATAAGCATGTGCATGATTATGATGTGCATGAATGTGTGGAGTTTGTTTCTTTGAAAACATAGACTCCAACCTAGAATGATTAAATGCACATGAGCTCAAAGTAGAGCTCAAACAATCTATTTATTTTTCAAAGCATTAATCTCATTTGTGGTGGCATGTAAAGCATGATGAGATATAGAATCATTTTTCTTTTTCTTTTAGAAAAACTTTCTTTTCTTTTTCACAAAATTTTCTTTTTAAACAAGAGTTTTCTTGAAAAACAACTTCTTTTTGTTTTTCCACCAAAGTAATTTTATTTTTCAAAGAACTATTTCCTCACATAAAGCATTCAATTTGGACATCAAGGAAATATTCTCATTTTTCAAATCATCTTTTTCTTTTTCTAAACATGCAATATTATTTTTAAAAGAATCATTTTCCTTATGCATGCAATCAAATTTCTTTTTCAAAATTTTTATTTTCTTTCTTAATTATGTCATATTTCTCAAGAAGGAGTTGACAAAAAGTGCTAAGCTCATCATATGACATGTTATCATCTTCTACCTCGGATTCGGTAGTTACCTCAAGAGGGTTATCCCCTTGGACCATGTAGCACTTGTTGGAGGTGTCGCTTCTAATATCCGAATCGCTCCCGCATAATATAGATCCTTTTCACCAAGGGAGGTGATGATGTTCCAAACTACAAAAGCCGATCAACATTAGCAACCCTAGATAAATAATCATCATTTAGGGTAGACTTTAAAGCATTTAGGGCTTTTGCATTAGCCTCAATATTCTTGCTATCATTAACATATGAATATTTAATTGTAGCAAGATAAACATGAATACCTAAGGCCTTGAGATACAAAGACATCTTAACCTTCCAAATTTAGATGTTAAGAATGTCAAAAGTGGGTGGTGACATGAAATCCATGGTGTGTGTACAAAAATAGTGATTAGCCTAAAAAGAGGATCTTTAACTCTAGGTTGTAAGACCCAAATCAAGAGCACTTGGCTCTAATACCAATTGTAAATTCACCTAGAGAGGGGGTGAATAGGTGATGGCTAATCTAATGGTCAATAATGCGGAATTAAAAACTATTATGACCTAAAAAACTATTTAAACTAAACACCACGTATAACACAAGAGTGTAGCCGAATTCCCCGTGAAGGGCTCTGGACTTACTCCTCTAGATTCCCCTAGATAAGGGTTGAGGTGCCGCGTTGGCTCTCTTGGTTGAATAAAAGTGTTAGCAAATAATCCCCAAGCATATAACAATTAAGCACACAAGTATATCAAGCATATAAAGATAAGCACAATAATAGCATGCAAGATATAAACAAGTAGGGGAGAGAGAGAAAGAGCAATCGCAAACACAAGGAATTTGTTTCGAGGTTTGAGCACACTTGCTCTACATCCCCGCATTCGACACACGAAGGATTTCCACTAAATTGATCCCCCGGATCACTTGGTGCCGCAACACCTACAAGCTCTCGGACTCTCTAGTCCCGTACACACCGCAAGCCCCACAAGCTCGCCGAGGCCGCACCTCAAACCAAGAGTTCACACACGAACTCTAAACCACCGCGAACACACTCGTCCGCCTCCTCAAAGTACAAAGAAAAGTCTTTGGTAATCACAACACTTTGATCACCTAAAAACAATCTCACTACAAACTCCCTATAGGTTAGATATAGCAATGGATAGCTCAAGTGTTGTGTGAGAAAATAAGGAATGAGATGGTGGAGGAAAACTCAAGAAATTACTTTTACACTCTTGATAAAACTTTCCTTTTGATTGAAAATATTTGCTCTCAATTTTGTGGAGAAAAACCTCTTGTAAGGGTAGGAAAAACTGGCCCAAAAATCTCCTCAAATCTGTTGGCCCAAAGGCATATCACCCTAGTTTTGATGATGATCAACTCATGAAGTTATGTTTACTAATGATCTTGTGTTTAATTAGTGACAGATTCATTATCAAGATCTTAGTAGGTGCATAGCTCAACAAAGGATAAAATGTCAAGATTTGGAGCTTGCACGGTGTGATCCAAGGAGCTTTTGGATCAAGCTTGGACCAAGTCAAGAAGATGAGAAGACTTCAAGGGAAGACTTCAAGATCAAGACTTGTGTCTAGGTATAAGATTTTTGTTTTTAGTTAAAAATGTAAAGGATAGATAGTTGGTGGATTGCTCAAGTATTATATACACACACACTCTTGATAGATATGTTTTCATAAAAGATTTTGTAGTTTAGAAATGATTTTTCATTTTGGAAAAATACTTGTTTGGATTTTGGTATTTCTTATGAACATATTTTATCCAAAACCATATTAGAGCTTAATGTCAAAACATAGATATTTCACCATGATTGTGTAGCGGATCATATCCATACACACTATGCCTTAAAAGTTGATTAAATATCTTGTTTTTGTATGTTGAAGATGTTTTGGAAAAACAAAGTTTAGAAAACATGTTTTGAAAAATACAGTTTTTATCTTGAACCAATATTTCCAAGTTACAAAAATAGTCCAATCTTTTATAACATGCCTTGATTTTGTGCAAGCATGTTTGTTTATCAATTATATGGTTAAAACTATTTTTGTAGATTTTTATGTATTTTATGGGATTTTATTTAAGCCAAAAAGACAACTTTTTAATCCCTAAAAACTGTTTCAGGATTCGTATAAGTCGACTAGTGACCTTTAATAGTCGACTAATACAGGAGTCGGCCGACCGGACCGGTCGACCGACGTGCACAAACGTGCACGCCTTTGTGTACTGGAGGACGGCCGACCGTGCCGGTCGACCGCTCCAGAGAGCAGAGCTCTCTGGAAAGTTCGGCCGGCCGCACCGGTCGACCGACAGAGAGTTAGACTCTCAGCTCCAGTGGGTCGGTCGACCCGGGCGGTCGACCGTGGCTCCAACGGTCAGAAATCCGACCGTTGGCGGTCGACCGCACCGGTCGACCGGCAGTTCTGACAAAGCCCCAACGGCTAGTTTGACAGCCTATATATTAGGGGGTTGGTCATTGTTTTGCAACAAGATTTTGGAAACTCTTAGAGCCAGTTTTTCCCATTCATTCCAGAGGTTTTTCTCCACAAAATTAGAGCCAATACTTCCAATTAAAAGGAGAGTTTATCAAGAGTGTTTAAAAGAAATTTCTTGAGTTTTTCACCATAGCATTCATCCTTGTTTTTCTCACACCACACTTGAGCTATCCATTGATTATACATCCTATAGGTGTGTTGTAGTGAGAGTGCTTTAGGTGATCAAAGTGTTGTGATCACCAAAGATCTTTTCTTTGTTCTTTGAGGAGACGGGCAAGTGTGCTCGTGATTGTTTCGGGTCCTAGTGAGGACTTGGTGTATTCGGGTTCGGGTGCGAACTCGTGTTTGAGGTGCGGCCTCGGCGAGCCGGTGGGCTTGTGGTGTGTAAGGGACTAGAGAGTCCGAGGGCTTGTAGGTGTTGCGGCACCGAGGAGAGATCCATTGGGATCTTGCATAGTGGAAATCTTTCGTGTGTCGAAGGCGGGGATGTAGAGCAAGTGTGCTCGAACCTCGAAACATACCCTTGTGTTTGCGATTGCTCACTCTCTCTCTCTCTTCTTGTCTCTTTTATATCTTGCATACTTTTATTGTGCTCATCTTTATATGCTAGATATTCATTTGTGCTCATATTGATATACTTGCGTGGGTTGTTGCTAACACTTGTATTCAACCAAGAGAGCCAACGCGGCACCTCACCCATTCAAGGGGAATCTAGAGGAGTTTGTCCAGAGCCTTTCACGGGGAATTCGGCAACACTATTGTGTTATACATAGTGTCTAGTGTAAAAGTTTTAATTTGGTCATAATTGTTTTTAGCTTCTACATCATTTGCATAATTCATCATTATTTGGCATTAAGTGACTATTAGATTAGCCTTCACCTATTCACCCCCCTCTAGGTGAACCTTCAATTGGTATCAGAGCTTGGTACTCTGATTTGGGTCTAACAACCTAGAGTTAAAGATCCTCATTTTTAAACTAATCACTATATTTTGTACACACACCATGGACTTCATGTCACCACCCATGTTTGACATTCCTAACATCCATATATGGAAGGTGAAGATGTCCTTGTACCTCAAAGCCTAGGTTATCATGTTTATCTTGCCATCACTAATAATGATTATTGTTCAAATGGTAAGAATTTTGAGGCTAATGCTAAAGCCATTCATGCTATCAAGTCAACCCTAAATGATGATTATTTATCTAGGGTTTCTAATGTTGAATCGGCTTTTGTAGCTTGGAACATCATCACCTCTCTTGGCGAAAAGGATCTATACTATGCCGGGAGTGATTCGGACGTTGGAAGCAACACCTCCAACGCATGCTTCATGGTCCAAGGGGATAACCCCCTTGAGGTAAACTCCGAATCCGATGATGAGGACATGTCATATGATGAGCTCACTTCATTTTTCCAAACAATTCTTGAAAAATATGACATGCTTAAGAAAGAAAATAAAAATTTGAAAAAGAACATTGCTTGCATGCATAATGAATATGATTCTTTTAGAGATAACATTGCATGCTTAGAAAAAGATAATAAGAAAATTAAAAAGGATTTTGATGCCATGCTTAATGAAAAAGATTCATTAGAAAATAAAATGGCATGCTTAGAAAAAGAAAATAAAGATTTGAAAAATGAGAATGTTTCCTTGCTTTCTAAATTAAATAATCTTTGTGAAGGAAACACTATGTTGAAAAAGAAAGTTGATTTGGTGGAAAAACAAAAAGAAGTTGTTTTTCAAGAGAATAAATCTTTGAAAAGAAAAATTTGTGAAAAAGAAAAAGATTTTGTTTCACAAAAGAAAAAGAAAAATGATTCTTTATCTCATCATGCTTTTCATGCCACCACTAATGAGATTAAGAATTTGAAAAATAAAATGGATGGTTGAGTTCAACTTTGAACTCTTGTGCTTTAATCATTCTAGGTTGGAGTCAATATTTTCAAAGAAACAAACTCCACACATTCATGCACATCATAACCATGCATTTGCTTATGTTGCACAACATGATCACACTCCTACAATAAGCATACTAAGGTGTACATATGTACACATTGTGGCCGCAAAGGCCATTTAGCAAAATATTGTTATGATAGATTAGATCATTTTAATTTTGCTAAGAATAAAAATTTTGGGTTCCTCAACATAAGACTAACCCCCGTGGACCCAAGAAAATATGGGTACCAAAATCCCCACCTTTTGCTTTTGATGTAGGTGAGGGCTCTCACAAGACGTGAGAGGATTGGTGCCTTGATGGTGGATGCACTTGGGCTTGATGGACACATATATAGATGCATCGCTATCAAGGAGCTTTGGTGGGACAACCACCATGTTAGGAGCTTTTGAGTTGGTAACAATTTCTAAACTCCTATTTTATTTATGTTCATGCTTGTTCATTTATAATATTCATATCATGTTCATGTTTATGATTTGTGTGCTTCATGTGGTATTTACATGTTTAAATGTAGATTTTATCAAAACTTGCATGTATACATATACAAATAGTGAATTACAATTGATTCATATATGATTGAACTTCATGCTCATTTGTGTCTACTATATGCATATGTATAGCCTAGTTTTGATGATTCTTTCATTTACACTTGTTTTGCCTATTTTCATGTTTTTACTTCATGTATATGTATTTTGTATTCAAATCTAATAAATATACATGTATACCCGTGAGTCTCTTGCCTTCATGCAAATACATTTGATAGACTCTTTTATGTTTGGGATATGTATGTGTATTGTTAGAATTGGATAAATCATACATATACCATGAAGATTAGTGTTTTGATGAAAAATGATTTTTCGTGTTTTTTGTTAAAAATGTGACTTATGATCTATTTGAGCTTCAATGTCTATTTCATGAAAATGCTATTTACATGACTCTTGTACACTCACATTTTATTCATTTTGTCATGACCTTGTTTCATGAACATCTTTTTATGAGCTTTATAGATCTTGAGTGTCAATTATTGTATTTGGTATGATTCATGAAATACATATGCTTTGATTTCATGTTTTTAAAGGATCTTTAACTAGTTTTTCAAAAATTATCTTTAACTAGTTAATTATTCTTCTTTTGGTAGTGATTTTCAATGCTAAAATATTTTTCAAACCTATTTTTGAAAACCCCTACCTTCTATGGAGGATGGATGGGCGATTATGCCTTGTATGCTTCATTGACAAATCTTTTTACCTTGTGCATATCAAGGGTGGTAGGTTATGAGATATACACTTGATCTTAGTGTTATGTCAATTGGTATCATTGAATCGTTTCAATTGGTATCAATATGAACTTATTTTGTATACACTCATATTTTGTTTTATTATATATGTATGTATCAATTTCAATTGATATACTCATTTCATACATATATATATGATTTTCATGTGCTTAACTTACAATTGGCTCATATTTACAAAAGCACAAAGTTTATGATGAAAAATAAAATTTTGGATCACTGTTTACTAAAATAAAATATTTTGATCATTATGTTTACCATTGATATCAAAATGCTTCAACTTCATATTTGTTAAATGTCAATTGGTATCAATATGTTTTAAAAATAAAATGATTGCTTTCAATTTGGTATCTTAAAAAATTGTTTGTTTTACAAAAGCTCTGATATCTTTCAAAATTTTGTTTAAGAAAAATTAAAAAAAAATTTGTTGATATGTTTGATTTGACCCCTTATTGATCTCTTTATTTTTGACAAAAAAGGGGAGAAAAATTTGATTTTACTTTGAACCCTTTGTTGATGAGTGACAAAAAGGGGGAGAAGTATTTAAGTTTATATGCATGTTTTCATTGCTTAAGGGGGAGAAGTATTTGTCTTCCTTGTTATTTATGCATATATTTTTGTATTGCAAATAGGAGAAAAAGATTTTGATTTATGCTTGTTGCATGTTTTATCTCCATACTTGCATACATATTCATGTGCCTCATTGCTATATTTATTATTTTGTGTTATGCATGAGTTAAGGGGGAGCTTCTTTGGAACTTTACTTTAATCCATGCATATATAACTCCATGAGTTTTGTCATCATAAAAAAGGGGGAGATTGTTGGCCCAAAGGCATATCATCCTAGTTTTGATGATGATCAACTCATGAAGTTATGTTTACTAATGATCTTGTGTTTAATTAGTGACAGATTCATTATCAAGATCTTAGTAGGTGCATAGCTCAACAAAAGATAAAATGTCAAGATTTGGAGCTTGCACGGTGTGATCCAAGGAGCTTTTGGATCAAGCTTGGACCAAGTCAAGAAGATGAGAAGACTTCAAGGGAAGACTTCAAGATCAAGACTTGTGTCTAGGTATAAGATTTTTGTTTTTAGTTAAAAATGTAAAGGATAGATAGTTGGTGGATTGCTCAGGTATTATATACACACACACTCTTGATAGATATGTTTTCATAAAAGATTTTGTAGTTTAGAAAAGATTTTCATTTTGAAAAAATACTTGTTTGGATTTTGGTATTTCTTATGAACATATTTTTATCCAAAACCATATTTAGAGCTTAATGTCAAAAACATAGATATTTCACCATGATTGTGTAGTGGATCATATCCATACACACTATGCCTTAAAAGTTGATTAAATATCTTGTTTTTGTATGTTGAAGATGTTTTGGAAAAACAAAGTTTAGAAAACATGTTTTGGAAAATACAGTTTTTATCTTGAACCAAATATTTTCAAGTTACAAAAATAGTCCAATATTTTATAACATGCCTTGATTTTGTGCAAGCATGTTTGTTTATCAAGTATATTGGTTAAAACTATTTTTGTAGATTTTTATGTATTTTATGGGATTTTATTTAAGCCAAAAAGACAAACTTTTTAATCCCTAAAAACTGTTTCAGGCTTCGTATAAGTCGACTAGTGACCTTTAATAGTCGACTAATACAGGAGTCGGCCGACCGGACCAGTCGACCGACGTGCACAAACGTGCACGCCTTTGTGTACTGGAGGACGGCCGACCGTGCCGGTCGACCGCTCCAGAGAGCAGAGCTCTCTGGAAAGTTCGGCCGACCGCACCGGTCGACCGACAGAGAGTTAGACTCTCAGCTCCAGTGGGTCGGTCGACCCGGGCGGTCGACCGTGGCTCCAACGGTCAGAAATACGACCGTTGCGGTCGACCGCACCGGTCGACCGGCAGTTCTGACAAAGCCCCAACGGCTAGTTTTTGACAGCCTATATATTTGGGGGTTTGGTCATTGTTTTGCAACAAGATTTTGGAGACTCTTAGAGCCAGTTTTTCCCATTCATTCCAGAGGTTTTTCTCCACAAAATTAGAGTCAATACTTCCAATTAAAAGGAGAGTTTATCAAGAGTGTTTAAAAGAAATTTCTTGAGTTTTTCACCATAGCATTCATCCTTGTTTTTCTCACACCACACTTGAGCTATCCATTGATTATACATCCTATAGGTGTGTTGTAGTGAGAGTGCTTTAGGTGATCAAAGTGTTGTGATCACCAAAGATCTTTTCTTTGTTCTTTGAGGAGACGGGCAAGTGTGCTCGTGATTGTTTCGGGTCCTAGTGAGGACTTGGTGTATTCGGGTTCAGGTGCGAACTCGTGTTTGAGGTGCAGCCTCGGCGAGCCGGTGGGCTTGCGGTGTGTAAGGGACTAGAGAGTCCGAGGGCTTGTAGGTGTTGCGGCACCGAGGAGAGATCCATTGGGATCTTGCATAGTGGAAATCCTTCGTGTGTCGAAGGCGGGGATGTAGAGCAAGTGTGCTCGAACCTCGAAACATACCCTTGTGTTTGCGATTGCTCACTCTCTCTCTCTCTCTCTCTCTTTGTCTCTTTTATATCTTGCATACTTTTATTGTGCTCATCTTTATATGCTAGATATTCATTTGTGCTCATATTGATATACTTGCGTGGGTTTGTTGCTAACACTTGTATTCAACCAAGAGAGCCAACGCGGCACCTCAACCCATTCAAGGGGAATCTAGAGGAGTTTGTCCAGAGCCCTTCACGGGGAATTCGGCAACACTCTTGTGTTATACATAGTATCTAGTGTAAAAGTTTTAATTTGGTCATAATTGTTTTTAGCTTCCGCATCATTTGCATAATTCATCATTATTTGGTATTAAGTGACTATTAGATTAGCCTTCACCTATTCACCCCCCCTCTAGGTGAACCTTCAAAATCTTATAGAAAACAGCCCCCAAATGCCCCAATATATAGGGCTCCAAAAACTAGCCGTTGGAGGCCTGACAGAACTGTCGGTCGACTGCTCGGTCGACCGCCAACGGTCAGAAATCCGACCGTTGAGGCTTCGGTCGATCGGCCCGGTCGACCGAGCCTCTGGAACAGAGAACAAATTCTCTGTCGGTCGACCGCTCGGTCGACCGGGGTTTCCAGAGAGCAGACCTCTCTGGACGGTCGACCGTTCGGTCGACCGGCCCTCCAGCCAGATACTGGCGTGCACACTGTGCACATCGGTCGACCGATACGGTCGGCCGACTTCAAGCTACGGTCGACCGTCCCGGTCGACCGGCTGAAGCCAGGTCAGGGATTTTTGGGAAAGAAAAACTTGGTTATTTTGGCTCAAATAAAATCCCATAAAATTACTAAAAATCTACAAAAATAGTTTTACCAATATACTTTGATAAACAAACATGCTTGCACAAAATCAAGGCATGTTACAAATAATTTGGACTATTTTTGTAATATGAAAAAATTGGCTTAAATGAAAAACAGTATTTTCCAAAAACTTGATTTTTCTAAAACTTCTCCAAATACAAAAATAAAATATTTAAACTCATTTGAAGCATAGAGTGTATGGATATGATCCACTACACAAACATGGTGAAATATCTATGTTTTGACATTAAGCTCTAAACATGGTTTTGGATAAAAGATGTAAACTTGAATAACAAAAATCAAAATGATATTTTGTCAAAGAAAAAATATTTTCTAATACAAACTAAATCAAGAGTGTGTGTGTGTGTATATGTATACTTGAGCAACCAACAACTATTCTATCCTTTACATTTTAATCTAAAACAAAATCTTATAAAAAACAAACCTAGACACAAGTCTTCATCTTCTTGAAGTCTTCACTTGCAGTCTTCTCATCTTCTCGACTTGGTCCAAACACGATCCATAGAGCTAGACTCCTCTTGAGTACTTGATGTGGTCTTGATGCACAAGCTCTTGAATCAAACCGTGTAAGCTCCAAAACTTAACTTTAAATCCTTTGTTGAAGCTACACACCTACTAAGATCTTGATCATAAATCTGTCACTAATTAAACACAAGATCATTAGTACTATAACTACATGAGTTAATCATCATCAAAACTAGAGTGATGGGCCTTTGGGCCAACACCTTACTCTCAGTATTTCTTCCATTGAAGAACCCCAGGGGGTATATATAGGCACCAGGGGAAAGGGAGCCAGAGAGACAACCCCTGGCCCAAAGTACGGCCGCGGTCGCGCCCGTATGGCCGCGAAAACACGACCATAGACGCATTTTTGTGGCTCTTCTAGAGCCCCGCGCGCGACGCCGGCTGTCGCGTTTGTCCCCTATCGGCTGCAAGTCCCGGTTTCTAGTTTTGGGCCCCTGGTTTTGACAAAACTGCTCTTCAAGGTCAATGGCTATATTATAGGCCTTTAATCACCTATTAAATTGTGATTTAGGGTCTTCTTCTTCATTGCACACCTTTGACTTAGAAACATATAAGAGAGGTATTATTAGTAGAATTTAATATTAATTAAATGTGAAGGTGTGGTATGAAATATGCATTTTTAGAGACTAATCAGCGTACAAAGCTAGATCAGCTTCTAAAGCTATTTGAATTGAAAAATCCACTTCAGCCTCTCACGAGGCTAAAAGATCTCTTGTTCAGCTTTTGGCGATGCTCATATAATCTCTAGCTGCGAGACTACTTCAGTTCTTTACAGAGCTCAGCCACGCTCTTCCCGCAAGGCTAAAGGAAAGATACTCATAGGTGTTATCAACAAAGCTACTCTAGCTTCGGTTACTACTAGCAGCAAAGCTACTACAGCTTCGTGATTAGTCTCTAAAATTGCTATTTCATACCACATCTTCACATTTATTTAATATTAAATCCTGTTAATAATACCTCTCTTGTATGTTTCTAGGTTTATGGAATGAAATGAAGAAGAAGACCCAAAATTACTATTTGATTAGAGATTAAAAGCCTACAAAGATAGCCATTGACTTTAGATGGTAGTTTTGTCAAAACTGGGGCCCAAATCCAGAAACCAGGACATACAACCGATAGGGGGACAAGCGGGAGGGGGCGCAGCAGGCAGGGCCGCGCACGCTGCCCTAGGACTTTTGCGAAAACGCAGTATTTGCCACATTTTCGCGGCAAAGTTGTGAAACCGCGCACTGTGATTTGACGCGCGGCTCCTTACAGACTCCCTGGTGCCCAGTTTTGCCTACAAATACCCTGGATTTCCAGAGCACTAGGAGGAGGAGTTTTTAGGATAGTTTTTAGGGTTTTCTTCTTCATGTTGTAGTTTTAGGGTAGTTTAGGTTAGTTGTTCTTCTTCTTCTTCCTCCTTTGTATTTTTTATTTCTTGTAGATCTTGTAATAGGAGAGAGAGTGGAACATGGTTGGAAAGCAAGAGTGCTTGTAATGGAAGGTGAAAATCTATGAAAGGTTCTCTCTTTACCTCTTTGTGTTCTTCCAGTGAAACATCGACAAAGGTATTAGCCACGAGAGGAAGTAGTCCAAATTGAAGAAGAGAAAATTAGCAAAGATCCAATTGTAAGTTCATGGTAGGTAATCACAAATTGAAAAAGAATTAGTGTGCTTTCTATAAAGGGGAAGGATACTGAAAGAGTGATTGTCCAAGGCTCAATAAGTTGAAGGAGTCATGATCAGAGACCAACGTCGTGAATTCAGATGGTAATGATTCTGACTCTTCTTGTTTTTCTCTTTCTATCACTAAGTTGTCATTCAGATATGTATGAGTGGGTATTAGATACGGGCTCTACCTATCATATTTGTCCAGAAGGGAGTTGTTTGCTACCTTTGAGGAGCTGGATGGCAGTTTGATATCCATGGGAGACAACCACAATGCCAGTTAGTTGGTAAGGGTACTGCTCGTATCAATATGTCTGATGACACAATGAGAGAGTTGAAGGATGTGAGATATATTCTTCGTATGATGAAGAACTTAATCTCAGTTAGAGCTTTGAAAGTAGAGGGCCTAAGAGAGATTCTTAGAGAAGGCGTTCTCAACATGTCTAGCAGTTTATTAGTTGTTCTGAAGGACATTAGATGCAACAACGTGTATTACTTGATAAGTAGTACAGCTACTGGATTGGTGCTTTCAGAACAAATGGCTAGAAATTCTACAAGATTATGGCTTGATATCAGATTATGCATTGGAAGGTGCATCGACTTGCTATTTGGAATCACATGTTAGTTATGTTCTGAACAAGAAGAAGTTGAAATTCGTTACCGTTACTTACCATTTGCATGATCTTCCTCATTGTGTTCACATGGATGCTTGGATCCTATCAAGACTGCATCATTTGGAGGTTATCAGTATTGTCTCTATTGTGGATGATTATTTTAGGCATTATTGGGTATACCGTATCAGACAAAGAGTAGAAGTCCTAGAATTATTGGTGTAGTGGAAGAAGCTGATGGAGAGTCAGACAGGTAGGAAGATCAGGGTGCTCCGTTGTGATCATGTTGAAGGGTACAAGGACTCTCCTGGGCAGAACAATGGTATTGTGAGCTACTTCACAAATGAGAAAAATTTGTGTATCCACAGAGATGAACTGTGCCTTACTGGAAGAAGTTCGGTATTTATTATCTAATGCATTATTAGACAAATTATTTTGATCTAAGGTTATTGTGTATGCTAGTCATCTCTTGAATAGGCTACTGACGAGTGTGATCGGAGGTAAGACTGCATTGGAGATATGGTGAAGTAGTGCTACTCGTGACCGTGATTCGCTTAGAGTATTTAGTAGTCCGGCCGATGTTGATGTCAAAGAAGGCATGTTTGAACCTAAAGCGAACAAGTTGGTATTTTTGTGATGAAGACTTGAAAGGCTATAAGTTATGGAATCTGAAAAACAAGGAGTTTATCTTGAGCAAACATGTCAATTAGATGAGGCTTCGATGATGTAGCCTACTGTCTCCCAGCAAGTAGAGACAATGAAGACCAAGTTGGTGTTATCGCAGTGGGTCAAAAGTGATGCAATTCCACGTTGTCCAGTTAGTCCATTATTGTCTGGGATTTCATTGGTTGTGACACCGGATGAATATCGAGTAGCCGAGATAGATACTGAACATGTTGGAAAATTATTTTTGCTGTAGCTAGAGGAACCAAAAGGAATCAGCGAAAGTGAGTTGTAAAGAAACATGGATCTCAAGTTGACAAAGTTCATGTGACTCAGTGTACTGGGTTCGTTGCTACAAAGAAGAAAATTGGTTAAGCTCGATGGAGCTCATTTGGACTACGAAAGGCTTGATCCCTTGGGCAGGGGGTACATAGGCAGTCGTAATGGTGCAGCTCGTTTGGAGGTGCAGCGTTTATGAAGCTATTTGTGTTCTCGAGAATTGACAGCGGCTGTAATTTGGACTTCACGTAGGTGAAGAGTTGTGATCTCGATGAACATTTGATCTTGAAGATAGTTGAGCTTGCATAAGGGGTGTACATCCAGATTGTTGAGCTGAAGTTAGTTATTTGTTGTGCTCTACTCAGATTTGGTTGGACCGTCTTAAAGACATTTGGATTAGTGTTTCAGTTTGTTGTTGAGTCATTGTTGCCTCATGTTGGGTTCTTCTTGAGGTTATTTGGACTGGTGTTCCAGTTAGCTATTGAGTTGTAGATATGTTCGTTGGTCGGCTCATGTTATGTTATTTCTCTTCGGTGAAGTGTTGGGAAGGCATGTATGGTGCACTCTGTTTGGTTTAGCCGAGGTGAAAATTTTGGTATCGTTGCATTTGATATCAGAGTTTGGAAAGAGTTTCCTGAGGGGATGACAAACTCAATTTGGATTGATTTCGGATTAATCATTTGGATTCGTTGTGATTGTTTGAAATCAATTGCAACTTTGCATTTGGATTCGTCAAAATCGTATGGTGAGTCAACATCTGCGTTTGGTTTGCTTGGTGGAAATCGTGTATCAATCTCAGAGCGGAGATCTGTATCGATCTTGTGGTAGAGATTGCGTGTCGATCTCAGAGCGGCGTTAGATTCATTGACATTTAGCTCAAAAATAAAAAATCTTCACCGAGGTGGAGAATGTAGAAAGAGGATCAAAAACTAAGATGATAAAGTTTTTAAACTCATTGAAAGAGGATCGGTCGACCGGGATGGCAACCGATGTACACAAGAGAAGGAATTGATTTTCGTTGGTTGACCGAACGTAGAGAAGAAAATCTCATGTTGGCCGTCAGACCGCACAGTTTACCGGTCCAACTCTCTAAGATTTAACAGAGAGTTGGGACTTGGATCCTGGTTGACCGTCCCAACTCTGTCGTTAACAGAGAGTAGGGGGTCTGAGCGGTCGATCGGCCAATCGACTGACAGTTGAATCTGGGCAGCATTCTGATCCCGACATGCACTGCTTGAGGGTGTTTTTCTTCTCTCTATAGGTAAAGGACTTAGAACCCATTTGGGGTGAATCCTTGCTTAGTAAGTTCTTGAAAGAACCTTATAAAATCCTCTTGTAATCTTCTGTAAATTATCAGTAGATCTCTCTTTTCTACCCCGGGGACGTAGGAAATCTTGCCGAACCTCGTTATATGCTTGTGTCTCCTTCTTGTTGGGTTGTTTGTGATCTAGGATTTGTTCTTGGCAGTCTCCGGGTTTCAACAAAGAGTTCCTTTAACTTTTTCACTGAAGCTTGTTTCTCCCATTATGTCAGTAGTTACTTTTGTAACTTACGTGGGCTATGATGTTGTAAGCGAAAGCTTATGACTCTTTTTTCTAACAATAATAATAATAATAATAATAATAATAATAATAATAACTCACTCTCATTCTGTTGGAGACAAACATAAACTCTTATTCTATTTAACTTGCCCGAAAATAACTGCTGCCTATTATAAAATTTGACAGCAAAACTGTTCGTTCCATGAATCTCTCCTATCTATAGTCAAGCTTTTATTTTCTATGAAAATAATAAATACTCTTAAGTACATAATGACAAAATCTAAATGAATTCAAATACTTTTTTCCAACACAAATTGCTCTTATGAGGGACCTTCTAACATTTCACGCTAATCTTTTCCCATCTCCATTTGTCTAATCAACTTCGCTATCTTGTTTATTCCACAACCTTTGTTTTATCTGCATTTTGGTTGCCTCTTCCTCATATATATACTCACACACCATCTCTCTTCGTTTCCTCCTTGCCTATTTGTTCACTTGTTCATCCCTATTTTTATAAATGGCTGCTTATCTCTCTATGATTTTTCACTTCTGATTGTCACTTCATTAATTTCTAAAATTTATTCTACTTTCTTTGTACTAAATTTCCTACAACCGTAAAGGAGGTCTAAATGCAAGATGATCATAGTGACCTTTATGTATTATTTAGTCGGTGAGATCAACTACTAGAAAATCTTGGACGCTCTGAATTTTCAGGTATACAAATGTCTAGTATTTTGCATTTTTTTAATAGCATCATGCATGTTTATGGTTCAGCTAATCTCTATGTTTCATATATATATATATATATATATATATATATATATATATATATATAGGCACACACAAAAATATGCATAACAGCCGACAGCTGAGAGTGTCTCTCAGTCGACGGTCACGTGGCACAATATTTGCCACAGCCTTCTACAATCTTAAAGGACGACCCACTATTTGGGAATAACTGAAATTACTAAAGCTCCTGCGGTTAAAAAATGGAAGTCTTCCTATGATAATGTTAGATCTATATTGTTTATTATTATTTTCCCCCACTTTTCTATTAAATCTGTCTCCGCGCGCTGTCAGATCTAGAAATTACTAAAAAACCCCTAATGGGTAATCTTTTATGTACATGTATCAGATCTCTCTCGCCCTGTTTTTTTTTATGTAGAGCCCCAATCATAATTCATATCAACAACCTATTGTTGTGCGCCGAACAACAACAACGTAGAGAAAACCCTAGATCCCAGATGCAAAATAGCAGTACCACCAACAGCAAATAACAAACAATCAATGAAAAGAGCACAAAATCAGATTTAACGAGGTTCGGCCAATTTCGCCTACGTCTTCGGGGCAAGGAAGAGAGATTTACTATTGATTATCAATATAAGTATTACAGCATTACATTATGAAGAGAGCTCTTCCTCTCTCATATACCCAAAAGAAAACCCTAGGAATCAGTTTCCGATTTGGGCTGAATTCCAATTCAGCAAATTTTCCGAAACAGCCCGAACCCGACTGTCGGTCGACCGGTCGGTCGATCGACCCTAGGCACCGGTCGACCGTGCCGGTCGACCGTGCCTAACCGAGAGTTAGGCACTTTCAGTCGGTCGACCGGGCGGTCGACCGCTACAACCTTGTGCATGTTGGTTCACAACGGTCGACCGTGCTGCTGCTTCCCAACGGTCGACCGGGTCGGTCGACCGTGCTGCTGCTGCTGCTTCCCTGCTGCTGCTGCTGCTTCCCTACTGCTGTTGTTGCTGAATCTCTAAATCATTGTCGACTTCCTCGACTTCCTCTCCTCTTCCTACAATTCTCCACCTCGGTGAAGATTTCTCAAATCTGAGCCGAACTGAAACATACGAACTGTCGACTCAAAAGTGGCTGCACCAGTGTGGTTGCTTACGTACCCTGCCCAAGGGATCAAGCCATCCGTAGTTCATCCAAAAGGAGCTTCAACAAGCTCATGCTATATGAAGGACATGGAGCAAAGTTTTACAATGTGCAAACTTGACTCCTGACACCACCTTGGTAAGCATGTCAGCGGGATTCTCCAATGTGTGAATCTTCAGCAGCTCAATATCACCCTCATCGAGAATCTCCCAAACAAAATGGAACCTGACGTCGATATGCTTCATCCGTGCATGATATACCTGGTTCTTGGCTAAATAAATAGCACTCATACTGTCACAGTTGATCTTCAGAAGATCCTGATCCACCCTCAAGTCATCAAGCAAGCCTTGAAGCCAAATTGCCTCCTTCATAACCTCCGTCATGGCCATATACTCGGCTCTGTAGTAGACAATGCGACGGTAGACTGTAGAATAGAGCGCCAACTAACCGGTGCTTGAGATAATGTAAAGACATACCCCGTTATAGACCGGCGCTTGTCAAGGTCACCAGCATAATCGGAATCAACATACCCGATACAATCCTGCCTCCCTGTAGAGTCCTTCTCAAATACCAGACCAACATCAATGGTACCTCTAATGTACCGCAGAATCCACTTCACTGCCTCTCAATGACCCTGTCCCGGATCATGCATATACCTACTGACTATAGAGACAGCTTGTGATAGATCTGGTCTTGTACACACCATAGCATACATAAAACTACCAACTGCGCTAGCATATGGAACGTGAGTCATGTACTCATGTTCTTTAACAGACTTTGGAGACATAGTAGCAGATAACTTAAAATGAGGAGCCAGTGATGTACTTACAGACTTCGCATCCTTGCCGATGTTGAACCTCTGAAGTACCTTTTGCAAATACCCCTTCTGTGTCAAGCTCCCCTGCCAACCCTTCAATCTCGAGTAATTTCCATGCCTAGCACCTTCTTTGCTTCACCAAGATCCTTCATCTCAAACTCAGAAGATAAGTCCCTCTTCAGTGCATCAATTGCAGATCTAGACCTTGAAGCAATAAGTATATCATCTACATACAGAAGTAAATGATATACTCCCTTGTCGGCAGCTTGTTGTAATACACATATGGGTCATAGTGGCTACGTGTTTACTTCTTTCTTCTGATGAAGCTGTCGAACCGCTTGTACCACTGTCTAGGAGACTGTTTTAGTCCATACAGCGACTTCTTCAGCTTACACACCATATCTTCTTTTTCTGCAGTCTTGAACCCTGTCGGCTGAGACAAATAGATCTCTTCATTCAGATCGCCATGGAGAAAAGCGATCTTTACATCGAGTTGATCAAGGTCCAACTCGTATTGTGCCACCAAAGCCAATAAGATGCGAATTGATGAATGCTTTACAACAGGAGAAAATACCTCATTATAGTCAATTCCTTCCCTTTGAGCATAGCCTTTTGCTATCAATCTGGCCTTGTAGCCCACCATATCTTCTTTAAGAGATCCCTGCTTCTTTCCATACACCCACTTATAGCCTATCGCCTTCTTCCCTTTGGGCAACCTAGTGAGTTCCCAAGTATCGTTCTTGTAGAGAGACTTTATCTCTTCTTCCATGGC
The DNA here is from genome assembly GCA_038442645.1 of Agave tequilana. Lineage (NCBI taxonomy): Eukaryota > Viridiplantae > Streptophyta > Magnoliopsida > Asparagales > Asparagaceae > Agave > Agave tequilana. The sequence continues at coordinate 55,412 of JAVJIF010019063.1, read as the reverse complement.
TGCTTTCCACAACTTCGACTCTGAACTGATTTAAGCTTCTCTAAAGGTGGACGAAATAGCCTCCTCAACAACCGAAAGTGCATACGCCACGACCATATCTGTAGTGAGCCAACCTGGTTTCCATGTGTTTCTTCTTGGTCTTCCAACTGTAGTAGAGTCAGGAATATTACCCATGACCTGTTCTTGACCCTCTTCATCATCAGCATCTCCCTCATCTGCTTGATCATTACCCTGTGTCACCCTAGGTATGATCCTCACCGATGCTGAACTTTCTAGAGATAGTGGATTAGCATCATTCTCCACCTGCTGCGATACATCTTTGGTCTTACTAGTATCCACCTGCTGAGAGACCTTAGGCTTCAACATAGAAGCCTCATCAAATGTGACATCCCTGCTGAGAAGAAATATCCTGTCCGTTGGATCCCAGATCTTGAACCCTTTGATTCCCTTCTTGAAACTGACGAACAAGCCCTTCTTTGCTCTTGGGTCTAACTTATCATCTTTGACATGATAATAGGCTGGACAACCAAACACCCTTAGCAAATCATAATCAGCAGCTGTTTTTTCTGACAAGACCTTGTGAGGAGTTTTCCCCCTATCGCAGACGGAGGCAACCTGTTCACAAGGTAGCATGCATATGCCAAAGCCTCAGCCCAGAAGTTATTCGATAAACCGGCATTGGACAACATACAACGGACCTTCTCTAGCAAAGTCTTGTTCATCCTTTCCGCTACCTCGTTCTGTTGCGGTGTCTCCCTCACTGTGAAGTGTCTCTCTATGCCCTCATCAAGACATAGTTGAAGGAAAGGATCAGACTTATATTCTCCCCTATTATCTGAACGGAGGACCTTGATTTTCCTTCTCGTACTTCTCTCCAAGTTCTTCTTTCACTTCACAAACAATTCTGGACTTCCCCTTTGTGTCTTAAGGTATATACCCAACAACGCCTAGAATAATTATCAATAAGCGACACAAAGTAATGGTTACCTCCAATTGATGCAGTCTTGGTTGGTTCCCAAACGTCAGTGTGAACATAGTCCAGAATCCCCTTGGTGCAATGTGTTGCTGTGCCGAACTTCACCTTGGTCTTCTTTCCAATGATACAGTGTTCACAAAATTCCAGATTGCAAGTTCCGGCACCTTTCAATACTCCTTATCTTGCAAGAGTTTGCAAAGACTTTTCTCCTGCGTGTCCTAGCCTCATATGCCATAGCCTGGTTGAGTCTTCATCTGAATCAGTAGAAGCCGCCACTTGTCCTGTAATAGTACTACCATTCAAGTAGTAAAGATTGTTCATGCGAACGGCCTTCAATACCACCATGAACCTTTGGTCATCTTAAGGACTCCTTCCTTTATTGACACCACAAGGCCCAATGCCTCCAAAGCTCCAACAGAAATTAAGTTTCTCTTCAGTTGAGGTACATACCTCACTTCCTTCAGTTCGTTTATCATCCCATCAAATATCTTGATTTGATTGTACCTACACCCTCCATGATACATGGATGATCATCGCCCATAACGACTGAACATCCCTCCAGCTTCTCAAAACTAGAAAACCAATTCCTATTAGGGCATACATGGTATGTAGCACCAATATCCAAAATCCACTCATTTTCTCCTGAGTAGCCAACGATGGTAGTAGTGACAGAGAATGAGAAAACCGATGAGTCCGAGTCTGATCCACCTGCCTGTGAAGTACTGCTCTGAGTACGACCACCTTTGCAAGATTTATCTCAGCTTAGACTCCTTCTTCTTCTCTTTGGCCTTTGGACATTCAACTTTTTAGTGCCCAAATTCTCTACAGAATGCACACTGGTTCTTCTTCAGATCTCGATAACCTGGCCTGGACTTCGATCTCCCTCGATCATCTTTGCCCTTCCTATATGAACCCCTGCCTCTTACTGCTAGCGCCTTTGCTGATGAGCTTGCCTGAGAAGACTGTCTTTCCTTTCTCCTCATCTCATAATTAGCCAAAGCAGACGACACTTCATGATAGTCAAGGGATTGTCTCCCATTTATGAAGGTTAAGGTGAAAGTCTCATACTCCTCTGCAGGAAGAGAGTTCAAGAGAATTACCGCTTTATCTTCTTCATATACCTTAACATCCACATTGACCAAATCCGTAAGAAGCTTCGTGTAGCGATTCAGATGTTCATTCACGGAGCATCCTTTCTTCATCTGAAACCCGTTGCTTTTCAGCTGTAATCTGGATTCAATACTCTTGGTCAGATATTTTCTTTCAAGGATCTCCCACAACTGCCTCGCAGATGTCTCGTGTAACACAAGATATTTGATGTCTTGTGTTAGACACAATCTGCTCAAGCCACACGCAGATCGGTTCATCTTCTCCTACTCTTCTTCAGTGATTGTGCTTCGCTTCTTCTCCAGACGTAGAGTATCCTCGAGGTTAGATGCATTCAGGGCATCCATCACCTCGCATCTCCACATGCCAAAATTGTTAGTGCCATTAAACTTCACCACGTCAATCCTCGGATGAGGATTCATGGTCCTCGCTGATGTACTTTCTTCTGCCATCTCTCTGACTAGATCCTCTATGTGATGCGAAAAACCAAAGGAGATAGATAAATAACTTTGATAAATATCAGATCTTTACCTTCTCACAAAACCCTAGATGAGTTTCTGACCAGATCTACTCCTCCAATGATTCCTTGAGCACTTCACGCACTGTTCTGAGATCGATACACGATCCCACGAACAGTCCCAATGTTGATCTGAGATCGACACATGATCTCCACCAAATCAGCAACCGATGCCCTTCGAATCTCCAGATAATCTCACGACGAACCTGGTATTGTAGGAAGAGGAGAGGAAGTCGAGGAAGTTAACGATGATTCAGAGATTCAGCAACAGCAGCAGCAGCAGTAGCACGGTTGACCGACCCGGTCAACTGTTGGGAAGCAGCAGCAGCACGGTCGACCGGGTCGGTCGACCGTTGTGCACCAACGTGCATAAGGTTGTAGCGGTCGACCGCTCGGTCGACCGACTGAAAGTGCCTAACTCTCGATTAGGCACGGTCGACCGGTGCCTAGGGTCGGTCGACTGACAATCGGGTTCGGGCTGTTTCAGAAAATTTGCTGAATTAAAATTCAGCCCAAATTGGAAACTAATTTCTAGGGTTTTCTTTTGGGTTTATGAGAGAGGCAGAGCTCTCTTCATAATGTAATGCTGTAATACTTGTAGATTCACAAATCAATAGTAAATCTGTCTTCCTTACCCCGAGGACGTAGGCAAAATTGGCCGAACCTCGTTAAATCTGGTTTTGTGTTCTTCTCATTGATTATTTGTTATTTGCTGTTAGTTGTACTGCTATTTTGCATCTGGGATCAAGGGTTTCCTCTACGTGATTGTTGTTCCGCGCACAACACCTATCTTGATGCCGGTCCCGCCCACTTTTCTCTCCAACTAAATATGAATAGGGTATTTTTCAAGTGCAACTTCACCAACGCACGAAACAAATTTGGCCAAAAAATCTTTTTTTATACACAAATATTATGGTTTTCAGATCAATAAAATATTTTCTCAATTATGTTAAAAGCGACCATAGTTGCAGTTTACAATTATATTAGGATTTTATCATGTGAAACTTATAAACATGTCATTTTTGTGCTTAATTGATATACAAATAAATTCTTTTTTAAGAAATTTATTATCTGATGTGTAAGGATTTTACTGACTGTGGCCATAGTCGCAGTTTACTTATTCGCATCCACACATAAACGATCAAAATTACGTTACATGTGGCATGTGAATAAGAACTGCGACTATGGTCGCAGTGCTTTAACTATACGTGTTGTGAATGAGTTTTTTTTGCTTTAAATATAAAAACGGTAAATAAGGACTGCGACTATAGTCGCAGTTTACTTATGATTTTATATATTTGTTCTTCACTGTGGCTATTGTCTCTTTTTCACGCATGAGAAAAACTTTATATTTGTGCTATACACTACGATCATAGTCGCAGTTTTTTAATTTGTGATATACAGTGAAATATACTGATTTGAGAGAATTGCGACCATGATCGCAGTATCATCTGTCTATATAGGTAACTTTGGACATTGACTATGGTTGCAGTTTTTAACTTGAGTGAATGTATAGTATTTAACGGCCTTGTCCGGACTGCGACCATAGTCGCAGTTTCATGTATCACCATAGTTAATTATGAACTGCGACCATAATCACAATTTTTTTCTTGAGAGTAATTATTATTTGATTACTGCGACCATGGTCACAGTTGAGATGCAAAACTAATAACTTTTCATTTATAATCATAGAGTTCGACCATAGTAAACTTATTAATAAAAGATTAACGTTTTTTTGTAGTAAATGATTATATTATTTATCGTATAATAACAATATTTGCGGGCAATATATTAGCCCGCGACCATGGTAGTAGTATTTATAAAACCACTCAAAAGTCCTGTGATCATTGCGATGCATTAAAGAAACATACTTTTTTAAAAATATGAAAGATCTTTTTTCAGATAGAAGTAGATTGTATTTATAGTTTAATATGGTCAGAAAGAGACCTTACAAAAAAAAGAGTATTAAAAGCTCTTAAAAGAAGAAAAAAATAAGGTGAATATCAGCAGAGCAAAAAATCCTAAATCTCGCGTCATCACCATCATAAGCAGATTCGCTAACTTCATTCTCCTCGTCTTTCTCTTCATTATTTCTTTCCTCATCTTCTCCCTCATCGACCGGCTCGCTGTCTTCTTCGCTTTCTTTCTTTTTTTGAGGGTACTTTGGTTCGTTGATAAACTCTCAGAATGGATAGTCTGTATCAAGCTCTTCTTCTGATCCATGTTGAGAAGAACCTTCAGAGGATATGCTTAAAGAAAAGCCCTCCTTCAGCATCAGAGGACATGCTTTCATCAAGCATATCTTTGTAAAATGGCAAAGGAATAAGTTCCTCCTCACTAGCCCCCTTGAAAATTCATTATCCTTATGAAGAGGAGGATCAAATAAAATATTATTTGATGTAGTGAGATAGTCAAAGGAGCAATTCCAGACTGCTACCAGATTTACTATAATTCCTTGAAGAAAGAGAACCGGTGGGAGAACGAATGAAGTTGAAATCTGAGTGCCGAGAAGAACATGGGGAAGACATCATTCAAGAATGAATTTTTTCAGGAAGGTTGGAAATCAATTTGAAAAAGAAGAGATCTTTAAAATTTATTATTTACAAGTAATATAGAAAGGCCAATACTGTGAAATGATGTGAATAGTAATAGAAAGTGCTACAGGTGACGGTTGAGTATTCGAAGAAGTGATAAAAAGAAATTAAATATTAATTGAAGCAGTTATGGTGAGAGAATCCAAAGAGTTCCTTTTTCCCAGAGGTTTATGATGTGAACTACACATTAGCTTTTTATAGAATATTTTCCTATATATTTAGATTTCGTATGGTGCACATCTTTCTTTTATCGAGATTAATTTTAGTACACCTTTTTTTTAAGATTGTTATCATATCACGGTAGATAGGATATTAATTATTACAATTAGGTCGGCGTAATTAATATAGTTTTCTTTATAAGATGTGATATAGGCGGACTGTTCTCACGGTCGCAGGCCAATCTACTTTGTTTAAATCTGATTGTTGCTAGGACTTTGAATTTTGTTATATTTTATAAACGACTAAAATTCTGTACATATGACATGCGAATAAGGACAGTGACTATCGTCGCAGTGCTTAACGATAACATATTTCGTGTATTATTTCTATGCGAATATGGAATACGATTAGGGTCGCAGTCTTCATATAAGATTGAAAGCTGCGTTATATTAAGAGTTCGACCATGGTCGCACTGCTAAAAGATCTACGATTAGGGTCACACTCATTTTTGAATGTATGTGTACGGCGACCTTGGTCGTATTTATAATTTACATTAAGATTAAAGTATTTCTTAGTACCAAGACCGACCATAGTCGCAGTTCATTAAAAATTACATGAAATATTACGGTGGCTAAGATACAGATACCTCTGTGCAGAAATTGAGAATAAATCAGTTCTCAGTACCAAGACCGATTATAGTCGCAGTTCATTTAAAAATTACATGAAATATTATCTAACAATCTTTTTTTCCTTTTATATTTCGATGTAGATGAACTGGGAAACTTATAACTGCAGATAAATTCAATGAAAATTTGTCTGTAAATTACAAATATTTTCGGTAAAAAAATTTTCTAGATGAGTTTTTGCTAGGTTAGGCCGATTATTGGTCAATTTGATTGGAAGTAAAAAATGAGGTACAGTAACCCCATATATATATATATATATATATATATATATATATATATATATATATATATATATATATATATATATATATGGGGTTACTGTACCTCAGCCGACGGCTGAGAGAGTTTCTCAGACCGCGGTGACGTGGCTAAATATATGCCACAGATCGGCCGTAGAGTGTAGGCGCCAAAAAAAACAAAAAAATCCCGCCTAAACATTCGTGAATCAAAATGACAAAAATATCCCATAAATCCCGCCTAAACATTCGTGAATCAAAATGACAAAAATAATCCATTTTAACTTCTAAACTGCCATAAACTCATCCACAAACAAAAATTACCTAAAATAATTTTCAGTTGAATATATCTACAGTTATAAAATTCGTATTTCTACTACATCGAAAAGATAATAGAGAAAAAATTGGATGAAGATAATGTGAAATAAACAGAAGCATGCCTTCTGTAACAGAATTCTCACCGTTTTACAAATTCCGCGATTATAGTCGCAGTCATAACATAATAAAACTTTCAATCATTGCGACCATGGTCGCAGACTTAATACAAAATAACTTTCAATTTTAAATGACGACTGCGACATTAGTCGCAGTCATAGTATAACAAAAACTTTTTTATATCACGCATGACCATAGTCGCATTCCTTATAACATAAAAAAATAACAGACGAAAACATGTTATCGTACAGCACTGCGACCTCCTTCAGCACTGCGACCAAAGTCGCAATCTTTTTTCGCGTGCCTTATGTAAAAGATTTTTTATAATTTTACAAGGTAGTTTAGCCATGCGACCCTGAGATCAGTTCGCGTATATCACATCTTATAAAAATACTATATTAATTATACTGAATTTAATGAAGTAATTAATAATCTATCTACCGTGATACAACAACAGTTTAGAAAAAAGAGATGCACTAATGTTAATCACGATAAAGGAAAGATGTGCACCATACGTAATCTAAAGATATAGGCAAAACATTCTATAACAAGTTTATTTGTACTTCACGTAGTAAACCTCTGGAAAAAAGGAACTCTTCGGATTCTCCAGCCATAACTCTTCAACCTATAACAATTATTATTACTATTCATGTTCTTTCACATTATTGACCTTTATATAGTGCTTGTAACTAATATATTATCTCATATCTAAAAACTATATTTTTGCTCCTTTTCAATTTGATTTCAAAAACTTCCAGAAAAACAATTCATTCTTGAATCATGTCTTCCCCATCTTCTTCCTCTGAACACTCAGAATTCAACTTCAATCAATCCCCCATTGATCCTCTTTCTTCAGGGTATTCTAGTGAATCTGATACCAGTCTGGAATCTGATACCAGTCTGGACTTCACTCCTTTTGACTATCTCACTACATCAAATAATATTTTAACTGATCCTCTTATTCATGATGATGATGAAGTTTTCATGTGGGTTAGTGAGGAGGACATTATTCCTCTGCCACTTGACGGAGGCATGCTTGATAAAAGCATGTCCTCTGATGCTATAGGCTCGCTTTCTCGCAACGGATCGGACGAAGAGCTTGATAGAGACGATCCATTCTGGGAGTTTATCGATGAACCAAAAAAATCTCAAAAACAAGAAGATGATGAGGAAATAAGTGATGAACAGGAAGACCAGGAGAATGAAGAAGACGAATCTGCTTATCATGGTGATGATGATGAGGATTAGGATTTCCTGATCTTCTAATATTCAACATTATTTTATCTTCTCTTAAAAGCTTTTAATCCTCTTTTTTTGTAAGGTCTCTTTCTCACCATATTATGTTATAAATAAAATTTACTTTTATCTGCAAAATAATCTTTCACATTTTTAAAATACATACAAAGTATACCGTATAGGTATTAATTCTGCATCTTATCTGAAATAATGGTCGCAGTGCTCATATTATAATTACATATGAAATTGCGACCACGGTCGCTGTCCAGTCATAAACAGTTTGATAGTTTTGCATTCAATAAAGTTATAAACAGCTCCCATGGTCGCAGTCCAAAAATAAATTATATGAACAGATAATACTGCGAACATCATCGCAATCCTCTCAAATCAGTATATTTCACTATATATTTCACTGTATATCGCAAATTAGAAAATTGCCACTGTTCTCCTTAAACACTGCGACCATAGTCGCAGTCCTACGATTGCCACTGTTGTTCTTAAACACTGCGACCATAGTCGCAGTCCTACTTCGCATGTAATAAGTTACAGTGAAGATCAAACATATAAAACATACATAAACTGCGACTATAGTATCAGTCCTTAGACACCGTTATTACATATAACTTAGCAAAAAAACTCACCTAAAAAAAAATGCTGTCATGAGTACTGCGACCATAGTCGTAGTACCACGACTTGCTCTCGTTAAGCACTGCGATCATAGTCGCAGTCCTTGTTCGAATTCAATATGTAAAAACAAATAATAATTTATACAATACATGCGAAAAAAAAGTAAAACTGCGACTATATTAAAAAATTATTAAATTTCAAATCAGATAACAAAAAAAATAATAAAGAAGGATTCAAATTAGTTTCGTGATTTGATAAAAAAATGTTTGCAGTTTGGTCGCAGTTATAAAAGATAATTGTGACAAAATTGAGTAACGTCAGAAAATATAAAATTATAATAAACTATACAAATCTACTGTCTTTTACAGCAGGGCTATTAGTAATTTTAACTATTTCGGTAAGCGGGCCGTCCTTTCTAGTGTGGCTAATAATGTGCCACGACACCACAGGCTGAGAGGGTCTCTCAGCCGTCGGCTGATATACATTTCTCTCTCTATATAAATATATATATATATATATATATATATATATGTGGCACAATATTTGCCACACCACTAAGTTGCGGCCCACTTATTGGAATAAGTTAAATTACTAAATACCCCTCGGTAAAAGATACTTGCCCCGTTTGTTTATTATCATTATTCCCCCTATTTTTTATCACTCGTTGTCAGATTTAGGTTATTGTTTATTATTATTTTTTCCCCTATTTTTTTACCGCTCGTTGTCAGATTTAGGTTTTCCTTTTCCTGCCTGCCATAAAGTTTTTTCTGAAAATAGCGATTTCTGGATCAGGTTTTTCTCCTTTTTATTTAATGTCGACGTCGCAGCAGTCCACTTCCCCTGCCAATTCTGGTCGCAGTCGTAAGCGATCTCTATCTCCCGATCTAAATATATACCATATATCATCTGGTTCAACTTTCTCTCAGAATATTGAAAGTATTGAAGGGTTGACATCTTTGCATGCTGATCAAGAGGTTTTTATTTTGTCAATTTTTCCCTGCAATTTCTTAAATGTAGAAGATTTCTCTGTAACGTATATGAAACTGCGACCTATATTTTTTACAGAACAAAATAAACACTTGTTCTAAAGTATTGATTTTTCAGAAAGAATTTCACAGTTTTGTTTAATTGCGATCTCAGTCGCACCTTTTAAATTTAATACACTAAAATTTATAAACTGCGACTAATAAGTTAATACACTAAAGTTTAAGAACTGCGACCACGGTCGCAGTTTGAATTTAAAACAATCTTCAGCTGTAAAAGCTATTTTTGTAACTGAGACCTAAGTCGCAGTCCTTTTTTTTATAATTCTTAAATGTGTCCATGTCAATTATATCTAGTTCATGCACTAAATCTTAAGAATGCAACTTAAGGTCGCAGTATATATTAATGAGAGAGTTGCACAGTTATTATTTAGGTTTTTAAAAAATCTGCTCATACGGAAAACTGCGACTACGATCGAAGTCTGTTATTTAGAAGTTATAGATTTCTTTATATCTGCGATCTTGGTCACAGTTTGTGTAATTATAGTTCAGACGTGTAATATTTAATTATTTATTTTTATGTAGTTTGTCAATTTATTTTGTAAGATCTGAATGCACATGGAGAAATGTCTGGAAGCTCAAATAATTTTGTAGGGAAACAATTTTTCACGGATGAGGAAACATACAATCTCTAAAATTCTTATGCAAGGAATAGAGGTTTTGGCGTGAGAAGAAAAGGAATAGATAAGTCACGGAGGCCTCCTCATGAAGTTATTTGTAAAAAAAATTTGTTGCAACAAGAAGGGTGTGAAGAAGTTGTGTGACAAAAGACAAGATGGGCTTACAGTCCACCGTCGAATTGACACTAGAATAGCGTGTCCTGCTGAAATACATATTCGTCTTCGTTTTTTATTTGACAGAAGATCTTGGGTTGTCACCAAGTTTGTTGATTCTCATTCACATGAATTGTCAAGCCCGAATAAGGTACATCACCATTACTCTCACCAGACACATCGATCAAAGATTAGCAGAAGCATTATGAGCAATTTGGTTGATGTAGGAATTCGCCCTTCAAATATTTCCCGTGTTGTCAATGCAATGAACCACGGAGAAGGTTGTGAAGAAGTAAGCCTGCAACAAGTTATTGATTTTACTCGTCACCGTAGAAATAACATTGGCCATGAGTTTATTGCGATCATCAAATATTTTCAAGAGAAAGCAGAGTCCGATCCAGAATTTTTCTTTGTAAGTGAAGTTGATAATGCGAGCACACTTAGAAGCATTTTTTGGGCTTATGGAAGAGCTATTTTCTCGTACTTGAGTTTCAGTGATGTGATCGTTTTTGACACAACATACAGGACTAATCACTTGAGCTTGCCATTTGCTCCATTCACCGGAGTATATCATCATCGGCAGTCAATTTTGTTTGGCTGTGCATTGCTTGCGGATAAGTAGAGGGATACATTTATGTGGCTATTCAATAAATGGCTCAAGTGCATGCATGGAGTTGCACCGAAGTTGATTATTACTGATCAGGATGCCTAGATCAGTGATGCCATCAAGATGATTTTTCAAATTACTCGGCACTTGTACTATTTCTAGCATGTACTAAAACATATTGCTGAGCAACAAATCCTGATGACGAACAAGTATGGGGAAGATATGGTCTCTGATATCCATCATTGGTACACCTCCCGTGATATAAGCACATGCGAGGAGCGATGGCGATTGATGAATGAAAAATATCATTTAGAAGAAGAAGAAGACAGTTTTGTTGAAGATGCACAGACTGCGTGGACACTGGGTTAATGCATATCTCAAGGATGTTTTCTGTGCTGGAATGACAACCAGCCAGAGGTCTGAGAGTATTAATTCTTTCTTTGATGGTTTTGTGAATACAAACACAAAACTCATGGAATTTGTACACCAATATGATAAAACTGTTGCTGCCCGTCGTAGTTCTGAATCTCAACAAGACTTTCGGGGTTTGAATTCTGTACCCAACTATACATTGAATCCATATGAGATACAGGTTTCGAAGTTGTATACCCCAAAGATTTTTCAGTTGTTCCAAAAGGAATGGGCAGTTGTAACGATACTCTTTTTAGAAGAGCTGGAACACGATGGACCTGGATCAAAATATCTGGTTGGTGATTTTTCAGAATCAAAAGACGCCTGGGAAAAGGTCAGTTATGAGAAGCCTGATGAACTTGATGTGTCTTGTAGTTGCTCATTATTCGAAACAGAGGGTATCCTTTATAGACATATTCTGTGTATTTTGTGGCACAATCACGTTACACATATACCAGAATCATATATACTTCAGAGATGGAGGTTGGATACTCGTTACAAAAATGTTGCAATTGAAAATGGCATTAGGCCTTTTCCCAGTCAAGGCACTCCAGGGACGGTTAGATTATGGACACTTCATTCTAAATTTAATGCAATTCTTGAAATGGTCGCCGATCTGATATCCATCTTTCAAAGTTGGACGCAGCTTTGGAAAGATTTGCTGAAGAAACCAATAATGAATACAAAGTCAGATCAGTAAATTATCAATCATCACAGTTTAAAACTAATATTGGTTCTAGTGGATCCGTCGTTGTTCTGCGAGATGGTGAAGAATTGACTATACGTGATTCAATTGGTCCTGTACCAACCAAGGGGAGGCCTAGAGCTGCATCCAGGCTTAAGTCTGATTTTGAAGATTCTCTATCTCAGAAGGAAGTGAAGCATCGAAGATGTAGAAACTGTCAAGAGCTGGGCTATTACAGGACTGGTTGTCCATTATTGGTATTAAATTAAACCTATTATATAATTCTTTCTAAAGTTTGATGTTTCAAATTCTTACTTTTCCTTTTTAATTCAGAAGATGTAGTTTCATATTGCGTCTATCTAGAACGAATAAAGTGTTCATTTTCACAGCTTCAGTTATCAATTGCGACCATGATCGCACAGCGAAGAGAGATTCATGTCGCATACTGCGACCTGCGTCGCGTTATAAGTAGATTTTTATATCCTTTTTCACATCTACTGTACTTTTTGTAAGCAGTTGTACTTTAGTATTTCACTGTGACAATGTTAGCCTACATAGTTTACCTTTTAGTTCATTGAACATAGACAACGACTTTGGTCGCAAATATAAGCAGTGTATGGGGATAATTGCGACCGTGGTCGCAGTGTTTCATTGCACGGGAAATTAGTTCGTTACATTTCAAGTATCCCCCGTCTCTTGATATTAATATAATATTTGAATATAGTTACAATTTTTTGCTCAAAATCCATTTCAACAATTTTGTCGTATGTTGTGCTTTAGTCCACTGAACATAAAGTAACATTGCGACTAGGGTCGCAGTTCATATTTGCCTATTTGAATATTAACTTCTCGAAGTCTACAGCAGTTTCATAGCTGCGACTAGAGTCGCAGTTGGCTGACGTTATTTTTTTCGATTGCGACAATAGTCGCAATGTATCCCTTTTTATTTCATTTTAACATCCATTTCGACAATTTTGCCGTATGTTGTGCTTTAATCCACTGAACATAGAGTAACACTACGACCATGGTCGCAGTTCATATTTACCTATTTGAATATCGACTTTCTCGAAGTCTACAGTAGTTTCAAAAAATGCGACCATAGTCGCAGTTGGCTGATGTTATTTCAGATCGACTTCCATGTTATTAAATTTTAATATTTTTCTGGTTTAGAAATTGGCACGTAGTTTCATGTTGCGTCTACCACAAGAATAAAATTAGTGAAAAAGGTACAGCAGTTCAACCAAGATTAAGTAAAAAAAACTATAATTCACACAATTAACATTACAAAACAGGCTTATATATTTATAAAAATCAAAATACAAATTTAAAAGTACAAATCTACTCGTCCTTGTCATCACCATCATAATCAGATTCGTCCTCTATATTATGACTGTGTTCGTCTTTCGTATCGCTTTCCTCCTCTTCCTCCTCTTTACCAACAATCTCCTCTTCGCTTTCTTCCTCTTCATAGCAGTATTTTGGTTCATCAATGAACTCCCAGAACGGGTCGTCTGTATCAAGCTCATCCTCTGACCCGTAGCGAGGGAATAATTCAGAACTAAACATCCAATCATCATTAGATGATTGGCTTCTTTCCGTGGTAAAGAAGACATTTTTGAATCTGTTTCCGAATATTAAAAGAGACGAATTTCAGCAAAACCTATTTAGTCTGTTTGTTATCCTCTAATGATGACCCTTTATATATTCTTAATCCAGGAATTCCAAAAGGTTTATGCTCTCTAACGACGTGAACATGTCGCAAATTTATTTTCTGTCTTTTCCCATAAATTGTATACTTTCCAGGTGACTGTTTAGTTTTCGAAAACAGTTAAAAGTTAATATATTTTTACATGAAGTTACTTTGTACTTTGAACACGTCAAGATTATTTATTTTTTAATTTCTTATGGTAGAAAAAGACAGGGAGGATTATGTTTACGTTTCATTAAATTAATTAAGTTAATAAAATTAAAACATATATAAAGGGCTATGTGTATAAAAACTTTGGTGTCCCGATTATGGCAACGCGACCACGGTCGCAGTGCGATCTGATATATGATTCAATAACTGCGACCACGGTCGCTGTCTCGATTACATTAATAGAATTCTAATAAATAGATGTTAAAATTTTTTACAAACGAAATTATTCAAGCAACCATTGTCGCAATATAAGCAAACGATGCAACTCCACAGGTCATGACTGCGACTTTGATCGCAGTACAAATTCTAAACTCATGTTTATTTCTAATATCAATGCGAATTAGTAACATGCACTGTGTAGCAGCAATAGAATGGAAATAAAGAAATCTTAGTGGATTGTATAACAAATGTATAAAAATGCTTATAAATTAAATTAATAGAACCAACAAACTAGTTTTACATCTATTGTTACATTTATCAAAAAAAATGAGGTATATCAATGAATTAACAATATTATAATTAAAAAATTATGTCAATTGTCAGTCTTCAAATACCATCCTTCTTATAATTTCTGTTTCTTCATCCCAACTTTTTTTTTATCTGCGAGTATCATGTATGCAAGCTCACTTCTTAGTCTTTGTATATCGGCAACCGTCACAATATCAATAGCTGATGGACTACCAAATGCTATACTTTCCATATACTTGCATACATATACAACGCAATCAACACTGAAAATTTTACAGGAAAATCATTAAATGAAATTAGATTTTTGTACTCAAAAAAGAAGAAAATATGTTAGGTAAATGTCACAAAAAAATACCTGTTTGCTTGTTGGGGGCATCTTACGTATTTTATATATATATATTTTTCATTAATTTATTGAAATCAATTTCAAAAATCTGTAATAACCTTTCTTTCTGCAATGTCAATAGAAAAAATATCAATATTAATCAAATTAAATGCAAGTATTCAGTAATCGCAATATTAAAAATCAACTCACCATTGTTCTTGCATTTGTTTGATAAAGCTTTAATGTACTACTTGATTTTTCAGCTGGGACCAAAGAGTTGTAAAAAATCTACTCTTGTGTATGGCAATCAAATACCAACAAGGTCCAGTGAAATCCAGGTTCCTTGGCACTGTGTCTATGATTGATCAGGAAGAACATGTACTGCACATCAATTGTCCAATTTTTCAACAACTGCTTGATGAAATAATCTTCAAGATCTCTACTTTTAGATACAACACCGTGCTGTGAACAACAAAATTAAATTCAAAATGAATTCAAAGTATAAAAAATGATATGAAAATCTGATGTTATTCTGACAAGACAACAGACTGCGATCTTAGTCGCAGTGTGTTTTGGTTAATATACTTTTCGCTGCGACCTTGATCGCCATCATCGGTACCCATATTTAATTTTTAAGGATTTCTTAGCAACCCCCGTCTGTTATATTAGCATGCACTGCGACTGATCGGGGTGGAACTAGCACTCAAAAGTGTGTATTATGTAAAATCGATGAAAAGCTCGAATGTGCTAATGTACCCTCGATACTTCCGTTATAGTATTGGCTTAACGGGTCGAATCCACAGGGAAGGGAGGCGATAGAAGCATTAACAGTCTCTATTCACGTCAGTTGTTAACACTTCTTCTTTGTTGAAAGAATGAAAAAGAATGAAAAAGAAAAGAAAATGAAATCCAGAATGTGGTAGGTGAGGAGAGCGATGAAAACGGCGATGTAAAAATAAAAGTGAAGTGCTTTGGAAATCAAAATAGAAAAAGAGATGGAACAAGGTTGAACTAAGAAGGATGGTAAAAACACCGATAGAAAAATGAGAAAAGAGTTTGGAAAACGATTTCTAAATCAGGCTAAAAGAAAACTCATGGCTACTAACTACTAAATGCTCCACTAACCATGCTAACCTCTTCGAGATAGTTGCCTCACATTTTGATCCTTGGCCATCACAATCCTTGGCTCCAAGAGACGGTACAAAGCATGGCTCATGGATGGTTCATCACATTCAAAACATTGCATCAAGAATAAGCTAATACAAGCATCACTCATTACACTACTAGCAAGAAATAAAAGAGTATGAAATAAAAGAGAGTTAGCTTGGTTAGCAAGTTAGATATTAGAACCCATCATCTTTGGCCATCAATGGCTCTTGCAAGAACAAGGCCTTGTAAAGGCAACCCGATTCATGTGGATTATCAAGTAAGTGGTTAGATGGTTAGTGGTTAGTAGTTAGATTGCCATGACAAGAAGAACTAGCAAGAAATCATGTAGAAGGTGAAGGAGATTACATTGGAAGAGAAAGGAGGCATCTTTATATAGAGTGTCACTCTCTATTACATCAATCCCTTGCTTTCTCTCTCTAAAAATCACTCAGCCCTACTACAATGATCTAAAAAAATGAAAATACAAGAAATAAAGAACACTCACCTACACTACTCCTAAAATCTGCACCTACTCCTAAAAACGAAGATTGCCTCCGGTTTGGCTCTCTGCAGGGGCTTTTATAGGCGAAAGATCCTTCCAGAAGACGAGACGGGACCACGCGTCGAAAATCGACGCGTGGCTCCTTACTATTGCCGCAGATCCGCAAGGATTGACGCGGATCCGCGGCAATACCAGGGACTTAGGTCCCTGTTTTTTGTCAGATTATTCCTCTGGCTGCGAGAATTGTCAGGGTATATCCCGTTTCTGGTATTTGCACCCGAATATTCGTCTGACAAGCGCAGGAGTCTAGGTTCAATGCATCTTCTAGAGAATCCTTTGCTTGGCCTCCAAGTAATGCGGGATTAATTACCCGTAATTGGGTCTAATTAAGCTCTTATTCCATCTTTGCCCTTGGACTTTGGATCTACCTGCAATAAAGACCAAAACACGGTTTAGATCGACAATTTATTCATAAAGCGGTGAGAGAATGCGACATAATAATGCAGAATTGTAGACTAATCACACCCCCACACTTATTCTTTTGCTCGTCCCGAGCAAAACAAGAAAAGAAAAAACTATACTACAAGAGTTATTACACCACTTTCGCAGGTGACGCGATTGCACTGAGCGTGTGCAACAAGCCATTAAACCTCTAGGTTACCCTAGAGGAGGAGTGTTGTCTCCTGAGGGTTTTCAGCGGATTGCACCCACAAAATCCATAAAGAAAAAAGACAAATGTTAGTATTTTGAAAACGCATTTTGAAAGAGAGACAAGTTTATGAAATATTTTTGCAAAAATATAAGCGATCTAAGGTCATAAGTCCACCACCAATCAATCTTCCTTAAACTTAGTCTCTATGCAAGATCTTGTCTTCAATTAAGGTAAGAATTCAAAATTGGATTGAATATTTTATCTCTCATAAAACCTAGATAATATGCACTCTGTTATAGTGAAGATTTTTGGGATTTCAACTCTAACCATCAAGCCATTTATTCATATATATTTTTTCTTTTTCTTCCCTTAGTTTTCTTAGGCTTTCTAGTTCACCCATGTAGCGAGCCTATAACCGATGACTCCCAAACCAGATGGTCCTAGGGCACCAGATGAGAAAACATCCCTCGGGTTTAAGGACTCAAGTAAACAAGGCCACAAAACTCAGGGGGATTATTTGATTTTTTTGACCACCGTTAGGCGTGAATAATCATGCTTCTTGAGGCATAATTATCCAGCTTAATAAGTGATATTTTATTCACATATATTTTTTTCTTTTTATTTGCTTTTTTTATGGCATTTTAGGTCTTTGTTTCCATCCCAAAAATGTGTAAGTGTGAAGTGTATATTATCTAAGGCAAAATATTCAAGATAAAAATATCTCTCCAATTTATCTTACTTAGCCTATAATTTTAAACAAGGTCTATTATTTCAACTAGGTTTAAGATGTCATAATTAAGGCTTCCTTAATTTCTAAGATCATCTTAATTTTCTTAAAAATAGATCAAAACTTTGTCTCTTATTTCAAAAAGTTTTTTAAAGAAAGAGAAAAAATTCTATACAAAAGAGAGGATTTCTAAAAGTATCCTAAAAGAAGTGTAAAAGAAAGAAAATCTAAAAACTCTAAGTTAGTAAACCCTCCCCCACACTTATCTCATGCCTTGTCCTCAATGCATCGTGATATATGTATGCATGAAACAAATAGAGAGGGAAAGAAAAAATTACCTCAAGGTGGTGGTTCCGGTGGCGGTCTGATTGGTCCACGAAAGGCGGCCCAATCATTCTTGCGTGGAGTCCGGAGGAA
Organism: Agave tequilana; assembly: GCA_038442645.1. Lineage (NCBI taxonomy): Eukaryota > Viridiplantae > Streptophyta > Magnoliopsida > Asparagales > Asparagaceae > Agave > Agave tequilana. The sequence goes on along the minus strand of JAVJIF010019063.1, from coordinate 37,162 downwards.
CCCACTAGAAACCTCCCTGATACAACCCACTAGAAAGATGTATGCATTTATGATTTTTATTAAAAATTTTACCCCATCTAATTTCCAAATTTGCAAAATAATTTCAGAGTCAAAATTTTCAAAACCCTTTTCCCAGAATGGAATGATTGATTTGGACTCAGGAAATATAGGAACTAATATCGACTCAGAAAAATGACTCAAGTCAAGTAACGGCTCTGGAGTCGAGATCGGTTCAGGAAGTGGGTCCAAATCAAGAAAATGAAGCTCAAGTCCACAATCATTTCCCCATGATGGAATGTGACTATCTATGATTGGTGATTCAAGTTCAGGAATGACAGGTATGGGAATCAAAACTGACTCTAAAATGTTGCTCAAATTGGGTAACAAAACAGGAGTCAATAGTGATTCGGAAATTTGAACAAGATCACAAATTGGAGGATCAAAGTCACATTCCTCATTCAGTTCAATTCCACAAAAGTGAGAACTTGCCAATTTATCAATGGGACTTTCAAAAGTATGAAATTGGTCAAGTTCAATATGATCATCATAAGAGATTGGTGATTCAATTTCACAATGGATAGGCACTGGATCCAATACTGACTCGGGAAATGAAGTGAAATCAGGTGAAGACACTGGAGTCATAATTGAATCAGGAAGTAGAATTGAATCACTAATTTGAGTTTCATGATCATATCATGCTCAAGTTCAATTTCAGGAAAAGGATAACTTGCCAAAATGTCAATGGGATTTGAAGTTTGGACAAGTTCAGGTGGGTGTGCTGAAATTGAATCTTGATTTCCAAAACAACATGACTCTTTGGCTCTGACAAAATTGTTAGTGACATTAGAAATAGGATGAGAATGAAGAGTTTGGATCATCAAATCTATGTCACGATTACGAGCGTTTTGAGCCTGAGTCATGATTTCAAGTATCTTTGTATAATTGATTGGTTCATCGTTTTGTTGAAAAGATGAAGTGTTGTTTTGGAATTGGTGGCAAAATTGTGAGTCCATCAGATTTTTTGTTGTTTGGACTCACGCATACTCATTTCCAAAATTGATGGTCTTCTATTTTGGACTGGTGGAACTGAGTATGAATCTTGAAAATGTTGTGAAATTGGGGAGGCCAATGTTTCCTGCAATTGTTGCTCGGCCTTTTGTAGATTGGCTTCTATACCCCTTTGTGACTCAAATTTTTCTTCAATGGGAGGTTCAGAAAAAGGAGTATAGGAAGCGAAATCGGGGAATGAATATTGTGTGAATTGTGGACGAGGTGGACATGGTGGATAAGGAGGTTGAAAATTTGGCTCGGGAGACTTGAATGCCCAATGACTCTGTGACGAGTTGAAATTATTTTGAAAATTATAGTTATAAGAATGTGGGTATGGGTTGTATTGATTCGGATAAGGCCAACCCGGTGTATGTGGTTGGTGCATATTGTAAAACGGCGGGTTGAAATTATCCGAATAGAATGGAGTCGGTGTGAAATATGGATTCATGTTCGGATTGAAAGAATTGTTTTTGTTGAATGCCATTTCACAAACAATCACAAACAAAAAGAAAAAAATCAAACAACAAACAAAAAGAAAAGAAAAATCAAAACCAAGCCAATAAGAGGGTTGACCTAGACCTAGATGTCCCTAGGGGCCAACGTCTATTCAAATTTTATTAGGGCTTGGGTTGTGTGAGTGAGGAGATGGTTTTTGGGCTAAGGAAGAGTGATTAAATCCCCACCTTATCTTGTATGGGTTTTGCCCTTAAGTTCAATTTGTGCAAGTGTGCAATATAGACAATAGTATAACACAAAGCGATAAATCACCCACGTGTTTGTCCTATGCTATATGCAATGCCATATGTACATCTCCATCCAGATCACAACAACAGAACAAAATACGGTATATTGGAATTGAGTTGACACGTGCCTAAATGCAAATGTCTAAACCGTTTTAAAAGCGTCCAAATACCGTATTTTAGTTCTTTATTTTATTATGGTGTATAGGCAATCAAAGCAAGAAAGATAGCAGTACAAATCCACTAGCTATTACAATTCACACATCCCAGAACAACACGATATACAATTTTCACAAAACTACCGCGTTTGCGCGGCAAATGTCGCGGTTGCGCGGCTTTGTTTCAGAATCTGGGGCCCCGCTTTTTAGAGCAGGGAGATGCAAAGCTAGGGTTTATTCTGCAATGTTAAGCACCTGTAAATATTGCCCTGCACACCAAAACAAAGAGGACAATGTTAACAAAAACGTGAAATCAAAACCATTCCCTTCCCCGGCAACAGCGCCAAAAATTTGATCGGGGTGGAACTAGCACTCAAAAGTGTGTTTTATGTAAAATCGATGAAAAGCTCGAATGTGCTAATGTACCCTCGATACTTCCGTTATAGCATTAGCTTAACGGGTCGAATCCACAGGGAAGGGAGGCGATAGAAGCATTAACAGTCTCTATTCACGTCAGTTGTTAACACTTCTTCTTTGTTGAAAGAATTTAAAAGAATGAAAAAGAAAAGAAAATGAAATCCAGAATGTGGTAGGTGAGGAGAGCGATGAAAACGGCGATGTAAAAACAAAAGTGAAGTGCTTTGGAAATCAAAATAGAAAAAGAGATGGAACAAGGTTGAACTAAGAAGGATGGTAAAAACACCGATAGAAAAATGAGAAAAGAGTTTGGAAAACGATTTCTAAATCAAGCTAAAAGAAAACTCATGGCTACTAACTATTAAATGCTCCACTAACCATGCTAACCTCTTCGAGATAGTTGCCTCACATTTTGATCCTTGGCCATTACAATCCTTGGCTCCAAGAGACGGTACAAAGCATGGCTCATGGATGGTTCATCACATTCAAAACATTGCATCAAGAACAAGCTAATACAAGCATCACTCATTACACTACTAGCATGAAATAAAAGAACATGAAATAAAAGAGAGTTAGCTTGGTTAGCAAGTTAGCAAGTTAGCAAGTTAGATGTTAGAACCCATCATCTTTGACCATCAATGGCTCTTGCAAGAACAAGGCCTTGTAGAGGCAACCCGATTCATGTGGATTATCAAGTAAGTGGTTAGATGGTTAGTGGTTAGTAGTTAGATTGCCATGAGAAGAAAAACTAGCAAGAAATCATGTAGAAGGTGAAGGAGATTACATTGGAAGAGAAAGGAGGCATCTTTACATAGAGTGTCACTCTCTATTACATCAATCCCTTGCTTTCTCTCTCTAGAAATCATTCAGCCCTACTACAATGATCTAAAAAAATGAAAATACAAGAAATAAAGAACACTCACCTACACTACTCCTAAAATCTGCACCTACTCCTAAAAACGAAGACTGCCTCCGGTTTGGCTCTCTGCAGGGGCTTTTATAGGCGAAAGATCCTTCCAGAAGACGAGACGGGGCCACGCGTCGAAAATCGACGCGTGGCTCCTTACTATTACCGCGGATCTGCAAGGATTGCCGCGGATCCGCGGCAATACCAGGGACTTAGGTCCCTGGTTTTTGTCAGATTATTCCTCTGGCTGCGAGAATTGTCAGGGTATATCCCGTTTCTGGTATTTGCACCCGAATATTCGTCTGACAAGCGCAGGAGTCTAGGTTCAATGCATCTTCTAGAGAATCCTTAGCTTGGCCTCCAAGTAATGCGGGATTAATTACCTTTAATTGGGTCTAATTAAGCTCTTATTCCATCTTTGCCCTTGGACTTTGGATCTACCTGCAATAAAGACCAAAACACGGTTTAGATCGACAATTTATTCATAAAGCGGTGAGAGAATGCGACATAATAATGCAGAATTGTAGACTAATCAGCGACCAAGGTCGCAGTGTTGTTATTGATTAAGAATGTCGCCTATAACTACGACCAAGGTCGCAACCTTCATTACTCAATTGATATTCTTAAGGATTAATAATAACCTTGACTGCGACTTAGGTCGCAGTACATTCGATATGCCTTATCAGTGAAAATCACCTAGCGGGGGGGTGAATAGGTGATTATGCTAATCTAGTGAACTTTATGCGGAATTTAAGAACTAATTGCAATTAACAAGAGATGCGTACTCAAACTAGCCAAGCAAATAATTATGAATGAACAATATGAATTTATGCAAGGCACAATATATAGAGAGAGAGAGAGTAAGAGCCAAAGGATCAAGCGCAAACAACAAGATATGTTTCGAGGTTCGAGCACCCAGCTCTACATCCCCGCCTTCACACAGAAGGATTTCAACTCCACTAGCTTGTCCACAAAGGACTCCCACAAAGGGAACCTCCACCGAGGATTTGGGGCAATAACAATTACAAGGAGTACCCAACTCCTCTCTTTACAAACACAACCTCCTCCTTGAGGCACAACACCAAGCCAACAAACAATCACCTCACAACTTGAGGGATTAGCGCAAAGCTACACAAGGATCACCTCACCACTTGAGGGATACAACCCAAATGCACAACCTCCTCAACACAATGAGGGAAAGGCACAAAGCCAAGTAAAGATTAGGTTTACAACTTGGTGATCAAAAGACCACAAACAATCTCTTTTCCCACACAAAGATCCTATAGAATAAGATAGTAGATGTAGCTCAAGTGTGGAGAAAACCAAAGGAATGAAAATCAAAAACTCAAAGAAAATCCTTGGGAAAAACTAGAAACCAAGATAAAGAAGATGAATCAAACACTTTTCCCAAAAACCCTTTTCTTTGATTTTCCAAACCCTAGCAAAAACACCAAAAAGATTGTTCAATTTAAAGCCCAAAAACTTCTTTTGATTGCTGTGAAAACACTAGAGAGTCAGGAAAAATTAGCATTAAAAATCTTAGAGAAAACCTCTTTCCCATGGGGTATTTATAGCCACTAGAAAATTATAGCCGTTGGCAGCAGAAACTGCCAAAAATGAATCACCGGTCGACCGGTCGGTCGACCATCCAACGGTCACATTTGACCGCAGACAGCTACCGGTCGACCGGGCAGTCGACCGTCCCCAGAACCAGAGAGCAACGGCTCTCTGGCCGGTCCACTGCTCGGTCGACCGGGAACAAACAGAGAGCAACCTGCTCTCAGTCGGTCGACCGTGCGGTCGACCGGCTTATGGGGAAGCCAGCATGCACGTATCCGTGCACGTCGGTCGACCGCTACGGTCGACCGGCTACTTGGTACGGTCGACCGTCCGGTCGACCGAGCTAGCCTGGCAGCAGCAGTTCTGGTCAGAAAAACAAGTAATTTTTAATCCTAAAAAATTCCCATAAAATCTCTAAAATTACACAAAAATAGTTTTATCATTTTATTGTGAAATATAGACTTTTGATAAAAATTTCATCACAAATAACAAACATTTTGAAACATTTTTGTGTCTTATCATTTTTACCAAAAATCAAAATCTGTATTTTCTAAAACTTGGATTTTTGAATTGAAAATACACTTTGTCCAAAACTCATCCAAATACAAAAACATGGTATTAAACAACATTTAGGCATGATGTATATGGATATAATCCTATATACATGAAACATATATATATATATATCCATGTTTTTGACTTTAATTCCAAAAATACGTTTTGTTAAAACACAAAACCTAAAACACATGAAATAGACTATCAAACTAAGTTTGTTTAGAAAGTTAAGCATGCATGTATATAGAACAAATCTAATATACATTAAACCATGTAAACTTGTTTTGATCTATCTATTCATGAAACCAAGATCGGTTAAACCAAAAACGGAAAAATCGAAAACCAATATTCAAAACATGAAACGTTTGTGTTGTGAACTTGAGCATATCATACTATTCTAATCTTTACAAATGTATCTAAAACTCAAAACTAAACTATGGTACCGATGTCTTCTTGTAGAGCGCCATCTCCAAGCTGACTCGATCCAAAACTCCTTGATCCACCGAGCAAGTGCTATATATGATCTTTGACGCTCGAGCTCTTGAATCAACATGTGAAAGCTTCCAAATCATCTTGTTGAAGCTAATCACCTACTAATATCTTGATTAATGATCTGAAACTAAAATCACAAGATTATTAGTACACATAACTACATGAGTTAATTATCATCAAAACTAGAGTGGAAGGGCCTTTGGGCCAACAATCTCCCCTTTTTGATGATGACAAAACTCATGGAGTTATATATGCATGGATTAAAGTTAAGCTTCAGAGAAGCTCCCCCTTAACTCATGCATAGGAATAAACAAGAATAAATAAATATACAATGAAGGCTCATAAACAAGTATGAAACACATATATCTATTTGTTTATTGTGATGCATGAACATAAATCCTTTTTCTAAAACATAATGCTCTTGATACCAAACATATGAAATGCATCATGCATAAAACGTGCTCTTGATACCAATAAACTCTTGATACCAATAATCTCTTAATACCAATAAAAACATGTTCTTAAATAATGCTCTTGATATTAATTAAACAATTAAACGACAAACTAATAAATAAAACAAAACATGCATATAAACTCAAATACTTCTCCCCCTTTTTGTCAATCATCAACAAAGGGGTGCAAGTAAAAACAAAAACAATCTTCTCCCCCTTTTTGTTCGAAACAAAGAAACAATAAAGGGTTTAAAAGCAATAAAACAATGTTCTCCCCTTTTTGTCCAAAACACAAATGATGTAAATAAGGGGTGACAATCAATTAAGATATCAATTAAAAATTTGTCAAAGTAGAGCATCTTGATACCAATTGAAAGGAAACATAAAAACATTGATACCAATTGAAATTAAATATAACAAATTTGAATTTCTAAACAAGGATTTTGATACCAATTGTAAATATTTTTCATTTTGAACATATGATACCAAATTGAAATTTTCAATCATAAAGTATGGGAGTGGAAATCAAATACCAATTGAAAGATGAAATACAAGGTTTCTCCCCCTTTATGAAATACCAAATGAAACAATGAATAAGCTTGTATATGGATACCAATTGAAAACTAGTCAATTGAAACAAGATAGTCATTATAAAACAAGCTTTATCATGATCAAAATTTGTGCTCTAAGATATATGAATATAATAAGCACAAATAAAAACATATATATGTATGAAAAATTAGATACCAATTGAAATTGATACTCTTTGAAGTGCAAGCATACATATACAAAAAATATATGAGTATACAAAAAATGTCAATATTGATACCAATTGAAAGAATCCAATGATACCAATTGAAACAACAATAATATCAAGTGTATATCTCATATTACCTAGCCTCCCAATCATGTTCAAGTTTAAAATGAATTTCACTATAAAGCATACATGAGCATGATCTCCCATCCAACCACCCTTAGAAGGTAGGGGTTTTCAAAGGTAGGTTTGAAAATAGAGTACGTTTGAAAATCTCTACCATAAGAAGAATACGAAGTAGTTAAATGGGAAATCTTGTTAACTAGTACGAAATCCTTCAAGTAAGGAATAAAACATAAATATTTTTCATGAAACACATGTAATTCACATGATCACTAAACACTCAAAGTCCATAAAGCTCATATCATACTCATGAAAATAAAATCATGAGAAACCTAATAAAGTGAGTGAACAAGTGTTATGTGACACATATCATCATGAAAATATTCAATTTAGCTCAATTTAAATTCTTTTAAACATGAAACATGAAACATGAAAATCTAAAATTTTTCAATAAAACAAATTATACTTCAAGGCATATGTATGTTTTGTCAACACAAAAAGTATACATACATATCCCTAAACGCAATTGAGTCTATATATAAAGATTTGCATGAAAAACAAATGACTCAAGGGGTATACATGTATAACTTAAAGTTTGGCAAAATAGACGTATACATGAAGTGAAAACACACATGATCATAAAACATGTCCAAAATAGGGAATACAGGTTAGAATACATGAATCATCAAAACTAGACTATGCTAGAACATCTAATGGGTACAAATAAGCATCCAAGCACAAACATATATAAAGATTTATTTGTGGCCCACTACATGTACAAGTATAAATTCTAGTCTTAATGAAAACTAACATTTAAACGTATATTCAAAATATGAGGCATAAAACGGGACATAAATCATCATTACAAACATAAAACGATCATTATGTAAATCCACATGCTATTAGAGCTATGATGTGCATAATAGCTAAACAAATGGTGAGAACACAACATATGGGTTCATATAAGCATGGGTGATCTAAAAAACTATACATGCATGTCAATGATCTAAGAATCATGGCAATTCACATAATAAACTCTAAACATCAAAACAAAAGAAAAATCATAAACACACATATGATCATCATGCACATGCATTAGATCTAGGACATACATATTAGTTTAAAAACAAAGTGAGAACACAAAGATAGGACCATGGGTGTCTCAAATAACTAAACATGTATATCACTAATCTAAATCACATGGCATAATCATAATGAGCTTTAAAACATGACATGCTATAAATCAACGACATGAAAAGCATGTAAATATAAACGGGAGTTAGAGATTGATACCAAAACCGATGAAGGCATCTCTCTAGTTCTCCAAACCAATGGTGATCCTCTCCACCAAACTCCTCTTAAAAGTGATGCATCCAAATTGTTTTCTTTAAGCACGGAACGCATCCACTTCAAGGCACCGCTACTCTCACGTGATGCGAGAGCCCACACCTACATCAAAAATTTTACGGGTGGTCTTTGGTACCCATTTTCTTTTGGGTCCATAGGGGTTAGTATCTTTCCTAACCCAAACAAGATTATTTGCTTAGTTTTCAACATGTAAACGATCATAGCAAAATCTAGTAAGGTGGCCTTTTCGACCACAATGTGTACAAATGTACACATGGGCGTACATAGTGTGAAGTTTGTGATCGTGATGAGCATGTGTACGCTGTGATGGGTGTGCATGCAAAGATGGACCTTGTTTCTTATGAACCAAGGTTTCCAAGCGTGTATGATTTAAAGTACATTGGCTCAAAGTGGAGCCCAAACAATCTACACTTTTCTTCAAAACATTTATGTCATTTTCAATACTAGAAGATAAAGTGGAGCATGCAAAAGATGTGCTAGGTGAAGCTACACTAGCATGACAAACATGTGAAGACAATTCAATTTTCAAAGATTCATTTTTCTTTAAAACAAAATCCAATTCTTTTGTAATAAAATCAATTTCATTTTTCAACGAAAGGTTATCTTTTAAAACACAATCTAATTTTGAAGATAAAAACTCATTGTTTTTCACAACATCATCACAATCCTTTTTGCTTTTCAAAAACTCATTTTCCTTTAGAGCAAGTTCTAGTTGAGATTTAAGTGAGTCACGTTTCTTGTTGGACACGGAAAAAAAAGGGGAGGTGTAAAATTTCCTTGAATCAGATGAAAAATTACAACAGACTGATCTTCCGGTTACAAGGGAGGGAGGATGTTGAAGCTTGAATCCCCCCTGTTTAGTGCTGGGTTCTTCGTGTGGCGGTGGAGAGTGAATCTTGTTCTCCGTTGACCAGATGACCGTCTGGACCGTCAAGGGATCTTCTCCTTGGTAGGTAGAAGGAGTAACTCAGCCCCGTCTACCAAAACTCTAAAAGAGAAGGTTGTTGACCGCCGGAAAAAGAAAGAGGGAATTGCTGTAAAAATTTCTTTGAATCAGATGAAAAGATTACAACAAGACTTTTCCTTCCAGTTACAAGGGAGGGAGGATGTTGAAGCTTGAATCCCCCCTTTGTTTAATGCTGGGTTCTTCGTGTGGCGGTGGAGAGTGAATCTTGTTCTCCGTTGACCAGATGACCGTCCTGGACCGTCGGGGGTCTTCTCTTCGGTCGGTAGAAAGAGTAACTCAGCTCCGTCTACCAAAACTCTCAAAGGGGAGGTAGGCGAAGAGCGGCTAGTACTCAGTAAGCTCGCTGAAGAGTCTCCTCCCTCTGTCTGTTGTTGAAGTTGTGCTTCCCTCTTGATGATCCTCTTGCCTGGATTTGATCGATCTTGATGATGCCTTGACCTTCTTAATTCTCGACTTCTCCAAAGCTTCGATCTCTCCAAAAGCTCTCTCCTTTCCTCATAGCAAACAAGGCTATTTATAGGGGTCTCAGGGGGTGAAGGTGCCTCCTGAAAACGCTCCCGAATGAGGGGCCACTACCCGCTACATGCGCGGTGACTGGCCCCGCAATCAGGGCAGTTGCAACTGAGACGCGGGCGTTGGGCCAACGCGCCTTAATGCTGAGACGCGAGCTTCGGGCCTTCACGTCTGGACGCTGAGGCGCGGGCGTCGGGCCGACGCGCCTTGATGCCGAGACGCAGGCTTTGGGCCGACGCGTCTGGACGTTGAGACGCGGGTGTAGAGCCAACGCGTCTTAATGCTGAGACGCGGGCCTCGATTCCTCGCGTCTAGAGCTTGAGACTGCTTCCTTAATGGCTTGTTTGTTAGTCATTTTTAGACAGCCTACAGAACCCCCTCCAAAGTTTCTGATATTCCGCAGTTGAATGGGACGGATTTCGGAATACTTTGGATCTTAGCCGTGTTCGCCTCTATGACTGGACTGTTGATGCTTCGGGCTTGATCTTATCTGGAATTGGTCTTCGTGAGTGTACTGTTGAACTCTTTGAAGCCGTCAGAGTTGATCGTGTTGAGTGTCTAGATACACAGTCTAGACCTCCCCGATTGCTTTTAGTCTGTCACGGGTGCGCTTTTGGCCGGGAGTGGTTGGTTGTCTGTTTGCGTCAGTGTACTGTTGAACTGACTTGCAGAAGCAGGAGACTGGACGCAGGTTTCCTTTTGAAAAAGCAGAGGCTGCTTTAAAGACGCGACTTCCATGGGGTAGACGCGATGTTTGGCCCGTTTGAGGGGACGCGGACTTTGGAGAGACGCATCTCTTGAAATGCAGACGCGATTTTCTGGGTGCATTTATGATGATGCTGACGGGGCATGTCCACCGAAGAGCCGCGTACTTTGGGGCGCGCACCTGTGCCATGTCATGATTACGCCGCCAGCTGGCCTGGGGAAACGGCGAGATTTCGCCTTTTGGCGCGCGGATCTCCCGGTTCATTAAATGAACTGCTCCACGTGTCAACTTCTGACTTGTGGCGGGGTCGCGACGCATGATCTTCCCTGTTCAAACAATGATTTGGCTCCACGCGTCAGGCAGCGATTCGCTGCAGCGTTTATTGGGCCAAACGCTGCGTATCTTCGCGAATCTCTGTGCCTATAAAAGGCAACAGTTAGAGAGAGACACATCTTCTTCTCCGAACGCATTTGCTGAGAAAAGAGAGCTTCCCTCCTCTTGTTTGTTCATCTGTCCATCTTCGAACTCGGATTTCTGAACATCGATGGCTCCCAAGACGAAACCGACTGCATCATCCTCAAGGGCGACCGTCGCCGAGGCTGAGAGAGATGCTTCCTCTACGCAGGAGGGTGTTTTCTGAGGTAAAAATGCACCTTCGGCGTGGGTTCCGCCATTAAAACATGTTCATAGAACCCTAAGAACCTTTAACACAAGATCGTGTTTGATTCTCGGACGCTGTCCTTGAGATGATAACCGGGGCGCGGGCCTGATGATCCGACGCTGGTGAACTCTGCATTCTGGATCCTTCACTTAGAACATTTCTAATTGTGAAGGTCTCTGGACGCGATTTGCAGAACGCGGATTTGATCCATGCGTTTTATGCCGCGTTTTGTGCCATCAGGCGCCGATTTGATGACTCTGGCGTCTGAGTCCAAGCACTTTGAAATTTCACAAGTCTTGGTTTGCAGAACGCGGATTTGATCCTTGCGTTCTGTGTCTTCAACCGCCGATTTTGTAGAATCTGGCGTTTGAGTCCAAGTACTTAGAATTTTCATAAGTCTTGGTTTGCAGAACGCGGCTTTGCGGGTCTGGACGCGGATTCGAAAAGTTCCTGCGTCCAGTATCTCTTCTGCGTTTTGGTGCATTAGGCGCGGGTACAAACTGAGGCCGCGTTTGAATCCTATGCGTGGCACAGTTTGACTCGCGTCTGTTTGACTGTGCGGGTCATTCTCGCGTCTGAAGTCTTGAATGGCTGCCGCGTTCTGTTACTCAGTTTCCTTTATAAAAATGTACTGAGTTCTAGATTTTCTGACTCTTGCTTATTCTTTGCAGGTAGGCTTGCTCGTCCTTTTTCAGGTTCGCTGGGCCCCAGAAAGAATATACCGGCTGGCGAACTTGTTCCACGTTCGTTTGTGAGAGATTAAATTATGGTTCTCGTCGTTTGTGAGAGATTAAATTATATCTCTGACGGGGACCCACATCTCGCCAAGGTCTCTTCAGATCTCCTGCACCACTCTTGCCGATGGCAAGAGATGGTCAGGTCAAGTATGACGGCGAGGAGGTTCCGGCGGTTACGGTGGCGGAAAGATCCTCTTCCTCTCCCTACTCCAGAAGTGACATCAAGGACATTCCGTTGGATGGCCTGCTGGGGAAAGGGATGGTGATGAATGCAGGACTTTCTGCTGCCGCTGGACCTAGTGGAGGGTAGCATCCTTTGTGATGACTCCTAAACTTCCTCTCTCACCCCAGGAGTGACTCCATGTTCGTTGGATGGTCTGCTAGGGAAAGAGACGCGCCTGAACGAAGGGTTGCAGGACCTTCTGTTGCCACCGGACCTCAAGAACACCATTGCTCTTAGCTTAATCAGCTAGGGCGCTTTCGACTTTTGCGTCATTGCCATGGCGCAATCGGTTCCAATTGTGCACCTGGGATCAGATGCGGTTTCAAGGAGTGAGTACGGCCTCTGAGAGAGAGAGGGACTTCTTTGTACTCCTTAATTGTAACACTCAATCTTATTGTATAAGAGAGCATTTTGTATCACTTTCATATGCTTGAATATCAATAAAAGTGACACTTTTCTTTTTGCCTCTTTCTGTTGTCTTGAATGTTTTATTTTAGAAGCAAAAGAATGATTTTGGTGGACCCGTCACTTTATAAAAGAAAGTGACAAGTGGAGTGTGTACCCCCAGAGAAGGTGAACTTTTATCAAGGATTTGGGATTAACTTGATTTAAGATCAGCTGGGGATTTTGATGGAAGCATTGTTTATCGGTGTAATGTTAACCAACAATGCCTCCCAAATGAATTTGATACTCGGTTGGGGAGAATATCAAATGAAACTAGATTCGTGGGAATCTAGTAAGATTTTTACCGCTAGAGGTGTGATATTAACTTAACGGTTTAGAAGTAGTCTTGTCAGAAGTGTAATATTAACTTGACAAGGACGTGAGTTAGAGGTGTGATATTAACCTAACTCATCAGCATCTCAGTTTTATTTGGGAAAACTGAGGGTGTCACTGTCATAGGTGTGATGTTTAACTTAACAGTGATAGTAATGCTAGAGGTGTAATGTTGAACTTGGCATTGGTCGTCTCGGCTTAAAGAAGTCGAGGAAAGGTCATAGCCATAGGTGTATTGTTGAACTTAGCAATGACTCGGATGCTAGAAGTGTAGTGTTAACTTGGCATCGTCCGTCTCGGCTTGGACAAGGAAGTCGAGGAAAGGTCATAGCCATAGGTGTATTGTTGAACTTAGCAATGACTCGGATGCTAGAAGTGTAGTGTTAACTTGGCATCGTCCATTTCAGCTTCGATATGGAAGTCTGAAGAAAGGTAACTGTCAGAGGTGTGATATTAACTTGACAGGCACTCGATGTACCGCTTAGAGGTATAATGTTAACTTAAACAGTAGTTTGTCAGAGGTGTGATATTAACTTGACAAGAATTTGCTTGCGATAGGAGCAATTTGAGGACCTATCATTCTATTGATGAGAATTGACAAGTAGAATTTGAAGTGCCAGAGGTATAGTGTTAACTTGGCAAATTTGAGAGTTTGTTACTCTATGCAGAGTTAACAAGCCAGGTTTGTACTCGACGAGGAGTATTCATTACTAGAGGTATAGTGTTAACATAGTAATGATTGCATTTTGTGGTCCTACCATTCTATGGATGAGAATTGGTAAGGGATTTTTGGAGGGAAGAGTGGAATCAAGTCCACTTAGGATTTTTAGCAAACCCTCAGCTATCAACGGATTTGAGGTGCCTTTACCAACTACCGTTTGGGTTGGGCTAGCCATGCTATTCCCCTCAGCATGATAAGTTGTCGAGGACTTATGTTGGGCTTAAAAGCCAACATTTTCCTCTATCCTTAGCCGTCGGAGGCGTTGGATGTTTTTGATCAGAGGTGTATTTTTTTAACTTGATCGGCAGGATTTTTAGCAAACCCTCAGCTATCAACGGATTTGAGGTGCCTTTACCAACTACCGTTTGGGTTGGGCTAGCCATGCTATTTCCCTCAGCATGATAAGTTGTCGAGGACTTATGTTGGGCTTAAAAGCCAACATTTTCCTCTATCCTTAGCCGTCGGAGGCGTTGGATGTTTTTGATCAGAGGTGTATTTTTAACTTGATCGGTGGAAGAATGCCATCTAGGGATAGTATTTCTTCAGGAATTTGCCATTGATTGGCATCATGAGTGTATCGCCATTTGAGGTTATGAGGCGATACGATCCATTCGAGTAGACTGACTCTACTACAAACGGCCCTTCCCATTTGGGTTGGAATTTTCCTTTCGTCTTGTGCGTCATGACCATGGGTCTTCGGACGGCTAAGACGAGGTCGCCTTTCTTGAAAGTTCGCGATTTGACTTTCTTGTTGAAGGCTCTGGTGATACGAGCTTGATAAAGCTCGATTTGTTGTTGGGCCTGCAGACGCTTGTCGTCCAAGGCTTCCAATTCTTGGAGTCGCTGTCGATGCTTCTCCTCTGTTGTCATCTCCGCTGTCAAGGCGACGCGTAGAGAGGGAATTTGTATTTCCAATGGAAGGACGGCTTCGCATTCATATACCAAGGAAAACGGCGTGGCTTTAGTTGGGGTTCGCACCGTTGTGCGGTAGGCCCATAAGCATTCACCCAGCTTGTCGTCCCAGTCTCGTTGACTTTTCGAGACGAACTTCTTGAGAAGCTTGCCAATAGTCTTATTGAAAGCTTCTGCGAGGCCGTTAGCGGGCGGATAGTATGCCGTTGATGACACACTCTGGATTCTGAACTTGGCGCAGAATCTCTGAAAAGCCTGGCTGATGAACTGGGGTCCATTGTCATGGACAATCCGCCGAGGCACACCGAAGCGGTAAATAACGTGATGTTTCACGAACTTGATCACGTTAGATGATTTTACCTCCTTCAAAGGGATAGCTTCGGCCCACTTTGAGAAGTAATCGGTTATCGCTAGGATGAACCGATGTCCCTTTGATGATGGTGGGCTGATAGGACCAATCACGTCCATCCCCCACATTTCGAACGGCCAGGTAGAGGTCGTAGAGTGGAGGTATCCTGGTGCTTGATGGATGAAATCGCCATGTATTTGACAGGCGTGACATCTTTTGGCATAGGCAACAGCATCGGCAACCATCTTGGGCCAGTAGTAACCCAATCTTTGGAGTCGGTTTGCCAGCTTCGGGCCAGGTTGATGAGCTCCTCACGTACCATCGTGGGCTTCTTTCAACACTTCGTGGGCTTCTTTTGATGAGAGGCACCGGAGCAGGATCCCGTCATGCGATCTACGATACAATGTTCGCGAAATCGCATTGTAGTAGAATTTGGAGGCTTTCCTTCGGATGGCAGCCGCCTCCCTGGTGTCTTCGGGCAAGATGCCGTACAAGACAAAATCAATGTAGGGGAATCGCCAGTCTTTAAGCTCTGGATCGGTCGACACTTCAAGTGTTTCCTTACTGCGACGATCTCCTGTTGACCTCTGGTAATCTCCGAGGGGACTTTTTGGGCAGTATAGGTCGTGGCTATAGACGAATACCTTCTCCATTGCTCCAGCTGGAAGAGCTAAGGAGGCAGCAAGGGATGCAAGTGCATCTGCATGCGCATTTTGCTTGCGCGGTACATGGTCGATGTAGAAGTTTGAAAACCTCTCGGCCATGTGGATTGTCGCGTTGTAGTAGGGTACTAGATCTTCATGCCTGACCTCATACTCTCCGCGAACTTGGCTGACGATGAGTTTGGAGTCACCGTACGCCTCGAGATTTTTAACGCCAATCTCATCGGCGAATTGCATCCCAATCAAAAGAGCGTTGTATTCCGCCACATTGTTGGAGCAGGGCTCGGTTAACGAGATAGCTCGGGGAATCACATAATTTGTGGGGAGACGAGTACTACTCTACCCCCGCAACTGTGTGTCCCTTAGAGCTTGTTCTTGATGCACCATCGAAGAAAAGTTGCCATACTTGTCCTTCGAACAATGTCTGGGTTAGGCAGGCTTCGGCGACCTCGTCTGGGAGATCCTCGTAGAGTTTGGCTGCCCTCGGATCTGGGTGTTCGGCTAAGAAGTCCGCCACCGCTTGTCCTTTAATGGCTTTTTGGGGTAGGAAGTGCATCTCATATTGAGAGAGCAATATAGCCCATTTCGCCAGTCGGCCGTTCAATGATGAAGGCTTTGTCATGAGTAACCTCAGGGGGTTGACTTTGGATATGACATTTATGGTTTGGCCCACCAGATAGTGTCGCATTTTCTGAATAGCGAACACCAGTGCCAAACATTCCTTCTCGATCGGGTTGTACCGATGTTCGGCTCCGATCATCGTTCTACTTAGGTAGTAGATTGCTTGTTCTCGCCCTTGGTCATCATTCTGAGCTAGTAGAGCTCCCAAAGAATGATCCATTGATCGGACGTACACCAGGAAAGGCTTTCCGGATACCGGAGCTGCAAGGACTGGTGGTTGGGTGAGGTAGTGTTTGATCTCCTCAAACGCTTTTGACAAGCGTCGTCCCAAATGAATGAAACACCCTTTTTCATCAGCTTGGCGAAGGGTTGGCATCTCCCGGAAAGGTTTGATATGAACCTGCGGATGTACGCCAATCGTCCTTGTAATCCCCTGAGCTCCTTGAGGCTCCTGGGGGGTTGCATCTCTTGGATAGCGCGGACTTTCTCTGGATCCAAATGGATTCCTGTGGAAGTCACAACAAACCCTAGGAATTTGCCACTGGCTACCCCCAGGAAGGACTTGGTGGGGTTCATCTTCAATTGATGAGCCCGCATGATGTCGAAGACCACCTTCAGATCAGCTATGTGATCTCCTTTAATGCGACTTTTCACCGCGATGTCGTCGACATAACATTCCACCGTTTTGCGTATCTGCTGATGGAAAATGGCATTCATGGCCCTTGGTAGGTTGCCCTCGCATTCTTTAGACCGAAGGGCATGACGGTGTAGCAATATACCCCTAGAGGTGTCCTGAAGGAGGTGTGCTTTTCGTCATCGGGATACATCTTGATTTGATTGTATCCTGAGAACCGTCCATAAAGGACATTCGCTCGAATCCACAAGTATTGTCAATCATGACATCCGTGATTGGCAATGGGAATTCGTCTTTGGGGCAGGCCTCGTTTAGATCGCGGAAGTCGATGCAGATCCGGATCTTCCCGTTCTTCTTGGCAACGGGTACGATGTTGGCTACCCAATCGGGATGCTGTTCCTCCCTGATAAAGCCAGAGTCAATAAGCTTCCTGACTTCTGATTGGATTGCCTCCATTATTTCGGGACGGAACCGTCGCTGCTGTTGTTTGACAGGTTTTACATCCGGATTGATGTTGAGGCGGTGCATAGCCACTTGAGGATCAAGTCCAGGCATGTCCTCGTAATTCCAGGCGAAGACGTCTATATACTCTTATACAAGAGATATAAGATCCTTCTTCTCCGAAGGTGACAGGCCGTCACTTATGAAGATGGGTTTAGGATTGGCTTCATCTCCTAGGTTGACTTGAACAACCTTGTCTTCTGTGGGTGGTTCGCGCTGTTCAAAGCGGATATCCCAAAGAGCATTCAAATGTTTGATCCAAGAATCTGTATCAGATTGGATCATTTCTTCATCTTCATCCTCCAGATGGCTTGTCGAAACCATGTTTACTGAAAGCCCTTTGAAGATGTTGCCGACACTGACATCTGATTCCCACGACGACGTGTCTGATGAGCAGTCATGACTTGACAGTCTCTCCGAATCAGAGGCTGATGGCACTGGAGTTGATATATAGCCCAACCCCCGGCGCGTCTGATGATAGTAATCAGGGGTTTTCCCTTTCGGTACAAAGGATCGAAGCAGTTCTTCTTCCTTTTCCGAAGTTCAACCCAGGCCTGTTGGTTAGATCATACCCCATGCGCTTCATCATCCTGAGCGTTCTCGGTTCATAATGATCGAACTGAGGGGATTCATCCTCACCTTCCGATTCTTCGTGGGGCATTGGTTCAGACGCGATTCGCCCAAAAAGTATTGGTCTTTGGCCTTTTCGTCTGGCTGGAACCATGAATACAGACTCTTGCGCGTCTCCGTTATCCTGGTACGTCCCGAAGGATGATTTTATTGGTACATGCAATGATGTCAAAGCATCCATTGCCAACCAGACATCCTCATCTACGTCGGTACTAGTATCCGACGGTATTGAATCAGACTCACACGCAGGGAAATACGCGAAATCTAAATCTTCATTAATATACCAACCGCCTGCATCGTTGGTGGTATCAACATCGAGCTTATTAGTGCTCTTTACAAGTGGTTCCAACTCCCACAGGCACTCTTCCTTCTCCGGCTCAATGTCAGCTTCATTACCAGAGTCTGGCTCCTCTGGTTGTGGGGTTTCATTAGTCTCCTCCGGATCCTGATATAAGAGGGAGTCCGTGAAATAATTTTCAACCCCTTTAAACGGATGCCTTTCGGCAATCAACGTTCGGACCTGTCCACTCTCGTCAATGTATTTCATGACTTGGTGGAGGGTAGAGGGAACGATGGAATTGCGGTGAATCCATGGTCGTCCCAGCAACAGGTTGTAGGAAGTGTCCGCGTCAATGACGTAACACGTCACTTCCGACTTGAGGCTCCCGATCTGGCATTTGAGCTTGATCTTCCCCAACGGGCGGGAGCTGTTGGCATTGAACCCGTAAATAGTCGTCTGGGTAGGGCTCAGACGATGGGTAGGAATGCCTAGAAACTGCATAACCCGGCGAGGTATGATGCTTAGCGTAGATCCTGGGTCTACCTGGATGCGGTTCACCTCGGATGACCCAATATACCCTGTGAAGTATAGGGGTCGGTCATGCTTCCCTTTAACCTGCATGTCATCTGTTGTGAAGGTGATGCAGGGAGCATTTGGGGAGGTGTGGAGGCAATCCTTTACATCTTCCTCCCTTGGCACGCGGGTCATAAGACCTCAGCATTTGCCAAAGCTTCTTGTAGAGCCTCTCTGGTTGACTTTGATAGCCTCAGGAGCTCATACAAGGTAATGCGTGCCGGGATGTTGGCTAATTGAGCCAAGACATCAAAATTGTAAGGTGTCGAGGATCCTTCTGTTACACCTTTCGCAAGAACTCGAGAAAACCGAGTTTCTTTCTGTTTCTCCCCAGGCTGTTTAGAGGAGGGCTTTGCTGGCTCTGCAGCTGGTGTGGAGGAGCTATTGCTGTCTCGCCATACTGTTTTAGGTATGCCTGCCCCGAACGGGTTCCTGCCGTTGGTGGGTTGGGTTCCGCGGCCAGGACTATTGTCTCCTCTTCCGAGTCAGTCAGCGAGGGAACCTCAGTATCTGCTTCTCGGGAGGAAGCGCATATCACATGGCAAGATGAAGCCTTCCCTTTGCCTTTGGACTTCCTATTGGTCACAGTCGTCCATTGTTGTTCGTCGACGAGGTCAGGGTGGACCCACATGATTTCCCCTCGAGGTGTAGGGACGGGTACCAAGCCTTTCTCCCGCTGCTGATGAGGGTCTGTGTTGACCACCCTCAGTTCTCCTTTCGGGACAGAGATCACCCCCACGGGTGTCGGGGGTCGTGTCCCAAACTGGAGAATCGACGTCATGTTGGCCGTCATCTTCTTCTGCTCCGGTCGGAGTTTTAATACCTCCGCGTCAATCAGAGCTTGAAGGATGTCCTTAAAGACTAGCAGCTTTTGGTAGGATGTCCGAGCATCCTGTGGTATAAGCAGTAGGTGGGATTGTCGGTCTTGCCGACTTCCTCCGGGCGCCTAATTTCAGGGAGCTTCAGTCGATTGCTCTTGTTGAGTAGCTTGAAGAGCGAATCGACGTGTTCCTCCTTGAAGGAATACTGCTTGTTTGGGCGTGGCTGGCTTGAAGAGCCACTTGCCCTGCCTGTTTGAGGTTTGGTGGGAGATTTAGTCTCCGTCGCCAAATTATCCTTCCGCTTCGTCTGGAGGGAGGTGTCTGGTGCACGCCTTGTCGACCTCTCTGGCCTGGGCTTGCCTTCTTCCGCTCTGACGCGGGCGACAATCTCCTCAGCCTGTTCACCTTGCTGGACTAATTGTTTCCAGGTGCGGCTTTCAGCAACTCCTATTTGAGCAAGGAGTGAGGTTTGGAGATTATGGCGACATGTTTCCACCAGGGTGGCCTGGGTCATGCCGCTTGGACATCGGAGTGCCATGTTCCGAAATCTTTCTACGAAAGACTTGACGGACTCTCCCTTTCGCTGTTTTGTAGCTAAAAGGGTAGGCATTGTGACTTCGGAGTCGTCTTCGAAGAAGCGTGTCAAGAACAGCTTCTCTAGATCCCCCCAGTTCTTGATAGAACCCTCCGGGAGCTTCATAAACCACTCAAAAGCCAACCCTTTCAGGGTGCCGATGAACAGTCGCGCCAGGATGGCGTCATTATCTACCACATTCCCGGTCTGGGATTTGAAGTAGTAGATGTGCTGGTTGGGTGACCCCTTTCCGTCGAATGCTTGGAGGGTTGGAGCCTTGAACTTAGGAGGGTATGGAACTAAGTCCCACTCAGCCGGATAGGGCCGGACCACTCCTGCTTCTTGGAGGTCCTTGCGATTGGCAAGGGCCTCGAGGCGTCGTTCCAATTGACTCACCCTCTTAGCATGAGTCTTCTCCTGGTCTTGGTCGCTTCTTGCCTGCGACGAGGGCTTGGACACATCCGAGGTAGATCGTCGTGTCTCGTCAGAAGATTCGGAGGGTGGGCTTCCTCCCTTTCTCCCTTTCCCCTTCGGTCGTCTAGGAGGAGATCTTGCTCTTTCTTCAAGCAATTTCTCAAGCATATGCTTAAGGGAGTCAATAGATCTCTGTTGAGAGGCGATTATATCCATCTGGTGCTTCTGCGTCTGTTCTAAACGCCTGGTCGTCTCCTCAGGAGTGTCGGCCATGTAGGCGGAAGCCTCCTTCTCGACGGAAGAGTTTGAAGCCTGCGACTCCACTATAGCGGAGTGAGAACCACCCATTCTAATGCCGCGGGCTAAGGCATTATAGTCAATTGGGGGAATGGCCCCTGTCCGGGTGCGAGTGTGTTGATACACCCCCTCTGGTTCAGAGTCAGATTCCTCTGAGTTGACCATTAGTTGTTTTCCCTTTCTTCTGCTAGTCATGTTTGCAGTAAGCTCCGGGTATTCAACATCTGAGAAGGTTCTCCTCCTGTGTGAGCGTCTTCTTTTGGCTGACGGGGGAATCAGGGTCAGCTGTCTAATTAAAGACGGCTGGTGCACGCCTGACTTGCAATGGCATCCAGAGAGCATCTGGATGAGCTGTTGACAGCAGCATGGAGAAGTGGCCTGATTGGCACTCCTTTTCCTTGTCAAATAATCCCTCAAATCCGTGGGAGAGGGATTAAATAGACTAGCCTCGCGACGTGGAAGACGGGAGGAAGTCATGCGCTGTGCTGTCTGGACACAGGTTTCAGAAACGCGGCTGTCGCGTCGTGGCTGCGTCACGTGCGTCTGGCGTCTCTGTTGATATGAGACGCGACTTTCGCGTTGCTGTCTGCTGCGTTGGAGCAGAGAGACTTGGGAGAGAGTGGGCTGCTGGGTCCCACGCCTGTGGGCGCGTGCTTCCTGCGTTTGACGAGACGCAGAAGCTTCGCTTTGGCGTTTGGCAAGTTGGTCTCCAGAAGGCTCAACTTGGGGAGTCTCGCGTTTGGGTCTCCAAACGCGGATCTCTCGCACTGGACAAGGTGCGGGCAAGGCATCGGATCGTGCGCTGCGTCCAACCCCAGTCAGAAAACCAACGGTTCCGACTGAGTGTTGACGCGCGCGTCTTCTCTGTCGACGCTCGGCATTCCGATTGCGCCGTGGAGGAAGAGAGAAGCCAACAACTTCCTGGTTTGTAGAACCAGGGGTGTTTGCCACGCGGGTCTCCTGAGAGACGCTGACGCGGGCGTTCTGTGCGACACGGTCGATCGCACCAGTAGATGTGCCGGGGACCACGCGGGCCTTCAAGGAGGCGTTGGCGCGTGTGTTCAGCGCGACGCGGTTGATTGCAGCAGAGGTGTCTGAGGTTACGCGGGCCTTCTGGGAGGCGTCGGCGCGTGAACCAAACTTGGCACAGTGGGCAGCAGGAGCACCCGACAGAGCCTCAGATTGGGCTTCAGGGGGCTGTCCACTTGAGACCCTGCGGCAGACGCGGGTCTTTGGGCTCTTGGAGCCAGAAGAGAGGAACTCTTCATACTTCGCCTGGTCTATGAAACCAGAGATTCTGGGTTCGATCCCCAGCGGAGTCGCCATCTCTTGTTGACCGCCGGAAAAAGAAAGAGGGAATTGCTGTAAAGATTTCTTTGAATCAGATGAAAAGATTACAACAAGACTTTTCCTTCCAGTTACAAGGGAGGAGGATGTTGAAGCTTGAATCCCCCCTTTGTTTAATGCTGGGTTCTTCGTGTGGCGGTGGAGAGTGAATCTTGTTCTCCGTTGACCAGATGACCGTCCTGGACCGTCGGGGGTCTTCTCTTCGGTCGGTAGAAAGAGTAACTCAGCTCCGTCTACCAAAACTCTCAAAGAGGAGATAGGCGAAGAGCGGCTAGTACTCAGTAAGCTCGCTGAAGAGTCTCCTCCCTCTGTCTGTTGTTGAAGTTGTGCTTCCCTCTTGATGATCCTCTTGCCTGGATTTGATCGATCTTGATGATGCCTTGACCTTCTTAATTCTCGACTTCTCCAAAGCTTCGATCTCTCCAAAAGCTCTCTCCTTTCCTCATAGCAAACAAGGCTATTTATAGGGGTCTCAGGGGGTGAAGGTGCCTCCTGAAAACGCTCCCGAATGAGGGGCCACTACCCGCTACATGCGCGGTGACTGGCCCCGCAATCAGGGCAGTTGCAACTGAGACGCGGGCGTTGGGCCAACGCGCCTTAATGCTGAGACGCGAGCTTCGGGCCTTCACGTCTGGACGCTGAGGCGCGGGCGTCGGGCCGACGCGCCTTGATGCCGAGACGCGGGCTTTGGGCCGACGCGTCTGGACGTTGAGACGCGGGTGTAGAGCCAACGCGTCTTAATGCTGAGACGCGGGCCTCGATTCCTCGCGTCTAGAGCTTGAGACTGCTTCCTTAATGGCTTGTTTGTTAGTCATTTTAGACAGCCTACAAAGGTAGGCGAAGAGCAACTTGTACGCAGCGAGTTAGCTTGAAGAGTCGAGCTCTCTCTCTCTGTATGTGTCGCGCCTGTTGATATCTCTCGGCCTCTTTATGTCTATTGATGCCCTTCGATTTCTTCTGATCCTCCAGGGTCCGACCCCTTTTTCATAGCGACGGGGCTATTTATAGAGGTCTTAGGGGGTGAACGTGCCCCTAAAAATACTCCACGATGAGAGCCAACTTCCCCGCTACATGGGCGGTAACCAGCCCACGTGCCTGCTAAAGACACGCCACGATGGGAGCTGGTCCCCCTTACGTGTGGGCAGTGATTGGTCCCTTAACCAAGGCGGTTATAACTGAGACGCGGGTTCCAGGCCGACGCGCCTTGATGCTGAGACGCGGATGATAATCCCTCGCGTCTAGAGCTTTTCAATGGTTTGTCCTTCAGTAACTTTTGGACAGCCTACAGAACCCCTCCAAAGTTCTCGATATTCCGTAGTTAACTGGGACGGATTTCGAAATACTTTGGACTCTAGCTGAATTCACCTTCATGGCTGGACTGTTGATGCCCCGGGTTCGATCTTATCTGGAGTTGATCTTCGTGAGTGTACTGTTTGAACTCTTTGAAGCCACCAGAGTTGATCATGTTGAGTGTCTAGATACACAGTCTAAACCTCCCCGTTTGCTTTTAAGTCTGTCACGGGTGCGCTTTAAGCCAGGAGTGGTTGGTCTTCTGCTTGTGCCAGTGTACTGTTGAACTGATTCGCAGAAGCAGGGACTGAACGCGGGTTCCTTTTGAAAAGCAGAGATGAGACTGCTTTAAAGACGCGACTGATCTTCATAAGGCAGACGCGATGTTCGGCTGAAGACGCGAACTTCGGAGAGACGAATTTTGAATATAGACGCGATTGTCTGGGGCATTTATGGCGATGCTGACGGGGCATATCCATCGAAGAGACATGGCCGTCGGGTGCGAGTCCGTGCCACGTCATGATTGCGCTGCCAGTTGGCCTGGGGAACCGACGGGATTTCACCTTTTGGCGCGCGGATTTCCTGGCTCATTAAATGATCCGTGCCACGTGTCGAGCGACGATTCGCTGCAGAGTCGCGGCGCATGATCTTCTCTGTGCGTTAAAGTGATTTTGTTCCACGCGTCGACTTCTTATTAGTCTTGAGCGTTAATTCCCTTTAATGAGAAACCGATGCGGGTGGTTGGAGATTGGCGCCTGCGACGGTTTTCGAAGCGGCGTTACACGCGTCAGTCCCTTATTGGACCTTGACAATCGTGCGGTCATAAAGGCTGGCGGTTCAGATTAGGAGATCATTAACTGCAGTTATCGGGGGCTGCCTATAAATAGGGCGCACCCTCTCCCTTCAATCCAATCTTTGGACTGTTTTCTTTTGAGAGCGAGCGCTCTGAGAACCTTCATCCTCTTTAGAGTATTGTCTCCATGGGTGAGGATGGCTCTGTGGATGAAGATGACCCAGGGCTTGTATGCTCCTGTTTGGTCTCTTCGGGGCAGAGTGTCTCTCTGATCATCTTGCACGTCCGCGTCTGGACGCGGAGAGCCGACTCTCGGTAGAAGCCTCTGTTGGTACGCCGTCCCGATTAGCCATGATATTTTGATCTACCACGGCCTGTACCTTGGCATTATTATTATCTGGACCCCCTCACGAAGTCTATGTTGGTGCATTCCTTTTGGAATTTGCGCCACAGATTTGAACTTCTCTGGACGCGAGTGCAGGGGTCTTTTGGCACTTGGCGCTGGCTTTGTTCACAAAGCTTGCGTTTCAAAGCCACTGTCTTGGCGCGTTTTATGGCTACTGCTTTGGACGAATTCCAAAAAAGTTTCAGACCCAAGCCTTGCAACTCTTGTTCACTCAACAAGGAGATGGCAACTTTCGGCGTCTGTGCCTTTTCGGCGTCTGTGCCTTTTCGGCGCCTGTGCTTTCAACTTGGGCGCAGAACGAGACCGCGTTTTTGATTCGCGTTTGTCTCTGCTGACGCAGCAGTTTGGCTCACTGCGTGGGTCATTCCGCGTCTGCTTGGCTGACTGCGTGGATCATTCCCGCGTATGTAGTCTGCATTTGCGACTTAGTTTTTCTCTATTGAAACATACTAAGTTGCAGATTGTTCTGATTCCTTTGTTTCATTTCTTGCAGGTAGGCTTGCTGGTTTGCTGGGCCCCTGGAAGGATGCTTTGGCCGGCGAACTTGTTCGATGTTCACCTATAAGAGAGTATATTATGGTCCTCGTCACCTATAAGAGAGTATATTACATCTCTGACGAGGACCCAACCCTCGCCAAGGTCTCTTCAGATCTGCTTCGCCATTCATGCCTGCTGGCAAGAGATGGTCAGGCTATGCATGACGGCGATGAGGGCTCCGGCGGTTGTGGTGGCGGACAAGATCCTCTTCCTCTCCCACTCCGGAAGTCACATCAAGGACAGTCCATGTCCGTTGGATGGCCTGCTAGGGAAGGAGACGCTCCTGAATGAAGGGTTGCAGGACTTTCTGCTGCCACCAGACCTCAAGAACATCATTGCTCTTAGCTTAGTCAGCTAGGGCGCTTTCAATGCTTACATCATGCATCGTGGTGTAACCAGCTTCTATTGTAGCCACAAAACATCGCGCACTTGAATCAGACGCGGCTTATAAGGAGTGAGTGCAACCTCTAAGAGAGAGAGAGGGACTTCTTTGTACTCCTTAATTGTAATGCTCAATCTCATGGCATAAGAGAGCGTCTGGACTGTAACACTCATTTTTATTGTATAAGAGAGCGTTTTGTATCACTTCATATGTTTGGAAATAAATAAAAGTGACACTTTTCTTTTTGCCTCTTTCATTGTCTTGAACTTTTTTTTTTGTCTTTAGTTAGACGCATAGAAGCAAAGAGTCTTTGACTTTGTCAAAATTATGATGGAAATTTTAATAAGTCAAACTTTGTGGAGAAAGATCCTATTTTAGGAACTCTCACGATACTGTCAGAGGTGTAATATTAACTTGACAGAGGTGAAATTTTTGCTGGACCTGCCACTTTATAAGAGAAAGTGACAAGTAGAATTGGTACCCCCAGGGAGGGTGAACTTTTATCAAGTGTTTGGAATTAACTTGATTGAGCTCAACTGGGGATTTGATGGAAACACTGTTGATGGTGTAGTATTAACCTAACAATATTTTTAGGTAGACTTGTTATTCTGTTGAAGAGAATAACAAGTGGGACTAGACTCGTGGGGAATCTAGGAAAGTTTGTTACCGTCAGAGGTGTGATATTAACTTAACGGGTTGAAAGTGGTCTTGTCAGAAGTGTAATGTTAACTTGACAAGGATGTGAGTCAGAGGTGTGATATTAACTTGACTCAGAAGTGTCACTGTCATAGGTGTAATGTTTTAACTTGACAGTGAGGGTAATGCTAGAGGTGTAATGTTGAACTTAGCATTGGTCATCTCGGCTTGCATAAGGAAGTCCGAGGGAAAGTCATGGCCATAGGTGTATTGTTGAACTTAGCAATGACTTGATGCTAGAGGTGTGGTGTTAACTTAGCATCATCCATTTCAGCTTCGATATGGAAGTCTGAAGAAAAGTGACTGTCAGAGGTGTAATATTAAACTTGGCAGAAACTTGATTACTGTTTAGAGGTGTGGTGTTAAACTTTAACAGTAATTTGTCAGAGGTGTGTTATTAACTTGACAAAGATTGACTCATGATAAGAGTAATTTGAGGACCTGTCATTCTATTGGTGAGAATTGACAAGTGAGATTTGAAGTGCCAGAGGTATAGTGTTAACTTGGCAAATTTGAAAGTTTGATACTCCGTGTAGAGTTGACAAACAAAATTTGTACTCGACAAGGAATATTGAAAAGTTTCCATTACCAGAGGTATAGTGTTAACTTAATAATGGTTGTATTTTGTAGACCTACCATTCTGTGGATGAGAATTGGTAGGGAATTTTGGAGGAAAGAGTGGAGCCAAGTCCACTTAGGATTTTTAGCAAAACCTCAGCTATCAACGGATTTAAGGTGCCTTTACCAACTACCGTTTGAGTTGGGCTAGCCATGCTATTCCCCTCAGCATGATGAGTTGTCGAAGACTTATGGTTGACTTAGAAGCCAACATTTTCTTCTATCCTTAGCCGTCGGGGGCGTCGGATCAAATGGGAACGTGTCCTTAGGATTTTTAGCAAATCCTCAGCTGTCAACGGGTGCCTTTACCAACTACCGTTTGAGTTGGGCTAGCCATGCTATTCCCCTCAGCATGATGAGTTGTCGAAGACTTATGTTAGACTTAAAAGCCAACATTTTCCTCTATCCTTAGCCGTCGGAGGCGTCAGATAATAATGAAGAAGCCCTTCTTGTTTTGATCAGAGGTGTATTTTGAACTTGATCAGCGGAAGAATACCATCTAAGGATAGTATTTCTTCAGGAATCTGCCATTGGTTGGCATCATAAGTGTATCGCCATTCGAGGTTATGAGGCGATATGATCCATTCGAGTAGACTGACTCTACCCAAAATAGTCCTTCCCATTTGGGTTGGAATTTTCCTTTTGTCTTGTGCGTCATCACCATGGGTCTTCTGACGGCTAAGACAAGATCGCCTTTCTTGAAAGTTCGTACTTTAACTTTCTTGTTGAAGGCTCTGGTGATTCGAGCTTGGTAGAGCTCGATTTGCTGTTGGGCTTGCAGACGTTTGTCGTCTAAGGCCTCCAGTTCCTGGAGTCGCTGTCGATGCTTCTCCTCTGTCGTCGTCTCCGCTGTCAAGGCGACGCGTAGAGATGGAATTTAGATTTCTAGGGGAAGCATGGCTTCACATCCGTATACCAAGGAAAACGGCGTGGCCTTTGTCGGGGTTCGTACTGTTGTGCGATAGGCCCATAAGCATTCGCCTAGTTTGTCGTCCCAGTCGCGTTGACTCTTCGAGACGAACTTTTTGAGAAGCTTGCCAATGGTCTTGTTGAAAGCTTCTGCGAGGCCATTAGCGGCAGGATAGTATGCCGTTGAGGACCACACTCTGGATTCTGAACTTAGCGCAAAATCTCTGGAATGCCTGGCTGATGAACTGGGGTCCATTGTCATGGACAATCCGCCGAGGTACACCGAAACGGTAAATAACGTGATGTTTTACGAACTTGATCACGTTGGACGACTTCACCTCCTTCAAAGGAATGGCTTCAGCCCATTTGGAGAAGTAATCGGTTATTGCTAGAATGAACCGATGTCCCTTTGATGATGGTGGGCTGATAGGACCAACCACATCCATCCCCCACATTTCAAATGGCCATGTAGAGGTCGTAGAGTGGAGGTACCCTGGTGCTTGATGGAAAAATCTCCATGTATTTAGCAAGCGTGACATCTTTTGGCATAGGCGACGGCGTCGGCAACCATCTTGGGCCAATAGTAACCAATCTTTGGAGTCGATGTGCCAGTTTTGGGCCAGGTTGATGGGCTCCGCACGTACCGTCGTGGGCCTCTTTCAATACTTCCTGGGCCTCTTTTGGTGAGAGGCACCGGAGTAAGATCCCGTCATGCGACCGACGATACAATGTTCGTGTAATCGCATTATAGTAAAACTTAGGGGCTTTCCTTCGAATGGCAGCCGCCTCTTTGGCGTCCTCAGGCAGGATGCCGTGCAAGACATAGTCGATGTAGGGGAATCGCCAGTCTTTAAGCTCTGGACCGGCCGACAAATTCTAGCACTTCTTTGCCTCGACAATCTCCCTTTGACTCCTGATAGTCCTCGAGAGTATTTTTCGGGCAATGCAAGTCGTGGCTGTAGACGAATATTTTCTCCATTGCTCCAGCTGGAAGAGCTAGGGAGGCTGCAAGGGATGCGAGTGCATCGGCGGTGCGCATTTTGCCTTCGCGGTACATGGTCGATGTAGAAGTTAGCAAACCCCCTCGGCATGCGGATAGTTGCGTTGTAATAGGGTACTAAGTCTTCATGTCTGACTTCGTACTCCCCGCGAATTTGGCTGACGATGAGTTTAGAGTCACCGTATGCCTCGAGATTTTTAACGCCAATCTCATCGGCGAGCTGCATCCCGATCAATAGAGCATTGTATTCCGCCACATTGTTAGAACAAGGCTCCGTTAGCGAGACAGCTCGGGGGATCACATAATTTTGTGGGGAGACAAGTACTACTCCTACCCCCGCCACTACGTGTCCCTTGGGGCTTGTCCTTGATGCACCGTCGAAGAAAAGTTGCCACACTTGACTTTCGAACGATGTCTGAGTCAGGTAGACTTCGGCCACTTCGTCTGGGAGATCCTCGTAGACTTTGACTGCCCTCGGATCTGGGTGTTCAGCTAGGAAGTCTGCCACCGCTTGTTCCTTAATGGCTTTCTGCGGCAGAAAGTGCATATCATACTGGGATAGCAACATGGCCCATTTTGCCAGCCGGCCATTTAGTGAAGAAGGCTTTGTCATAAGTAACCTCAGGGGTTGACTTTTGATATGACATTTATAGTCTGGCCTACCAGATAGTGTCGCATTTTCTGAATGGCGAACACTAGTGCCAAACATTCCTTCTCGATCGGGTTGTACCGATGTTCGGCTCCGATCATTATTCTACTAAGATAGTAGATTGCCTATTCTCGTCCTTCTTCATCATTCTGAGCTAGTAGAGCTCCCAAAGAATGGTCATTGTCCGGACGTACACCAGGAAAGGTTTTCCGGACACCGGGGCTGCGAGGACTGGTGGTTGAGTGAGGTATTGTTTGATTTCTTCAAACGCTTGTCGGCAAGCATCGTCCCAAATGAACGAGACACCCTTCTTCATCAACTTAGCAAAGGGCTGGCATCTTCCGGAGAGGTTTGAGATGAACCTGTGGATGTACGCCAATCGACCCTGTAAACCCCTGAGTTCCTTGAGGTTTCTCGGGGGTTGCATCTCTTGGATTGCGCGGACTTTCTCCGGATCCAAATGGATTCCTGTGGAAGTCACAACAAATCCTAGGAATTGCCACTGGCTATCCCCAGGAAGGACTTAGTGGGTTCATCTTCAATTGATGAGCCCGCATGATGTCGAAGACCGTCTTCAGATCAGCTATGTGATCTCCTTAATGCGACTTTTCACCGCAATGTCATCGACATAACATTCCACCATTTTGCGCATTTGCTGATGGAAAATGGCATTCATGGCTCTTTGGTTGTTGCTCCCACATTCTTCAGTCCAAAAGGCATGACAGTATAGCAATATACCCCTAGAGGAGTCCTGAAGGAGGTATACTTTTCATCATCAGGATACATTTTGATTTGATTGTATCCTGAGAATCCGTCCATGAAGGACGTTCGTTCGAATCCACAAGTATTGT
This sequence comes from Agave tequilana, assembly GCA_038442645.1. Lineage (NCBI taxonomy): Eukaryota > Viridiplantae > Streptophyta > Magnoliopsida > Asparagales > Asparagaceae > Agave > Agave tequilana. Next base: position 6,535 of record JAVJIF010019063.1, on the reverse strand, counting down.
CAATCATAACATCTGTGATGGCAATGGGAATTCGTCTTTGGGGCAAGCCTCGTTTAGATCACGAAAGTCGACGCAGATCCGGATCTTCCCATTCTTCTTGGCGACGGGGACGATGTTGGCTACCCAGTCGGGATGTTGTTCTTCCCTGATGAAGCCAGAATCAATAAGTTTTCTGACTTCTGATTGAATTGCCTCCATTATTTCTGGGCGAAACCGTCGCTGTTGTTGTTTGACAGGCTTTACGTCCGGATTGATGTTGAGGCGGTGCATGGCACTTGAGGATCAAGTCCTGGCATGTCCTCATAATTCCAGGCGAAGACGTCTATATACTCTTGTACAAGAGATATTAGATCCTTCTTCTCTGAAGGTGACAGGCCGTCACTTATGAAGATGGGCTTAGGGTTAGCCTCATCTCCTAGGTTGACCTGAACAACCTTGTCTTCTGTGGGTGGCTCATGCTGTTCAAAGCGGGTATCCCAAAGAGCATTTAAATGTTTGATCCAAGGATCTGTATCAGATTGGATCATTTTTCATTTCCATCTTCCAGGTGGCTTGTCGAAACCATGTTCACTGAAAGTTCCTTGAAAATGTTGCCGACACTGACATCTGACTCCCAAGATGATGTGTCTAAAGAGTAATGTTGCTCGACGATTCTTGAGAATCGGAGGCTGAGGGGACCGGAGTTGATACATAGCCCAACCCCCGGCGCGTCCGATGATAGTACGGGGGCCTTCCCTTTCGGCACAAAGGATCGAAGTAGCGTTCTCCTTCCTTTGCCGAAGTTTAACCCGGGTCTGTTGGTTAGATCATACCCCCATGCACTTCATCATTTTGAGTGCTTTTGGTTCATATGACTGAGCTGAGGGGATTCCTCCTCACTTTCTGATTCTTCACGGGGCGTTGGTTCAGTCGTCATTCGCCCAAAAAGGATTGGTTTTGGCCTTTTCGTCTTGTCGGAACCATGAATATAGATTCCTGCGCATCACCATTATCCTGTATGTCCCGAAAGATGATTTTACTGGTACATGCAATGATGTCAAAGCATCCATTGCCGACCAGATGTCATCGTCTACGTCGGTACTAGTATCCGACGGTATTGAAATCGGATGCACACGCAGAAAAGTACTCAAAGTCTAAATTCTCATTAATATACCAATGCCTGCATCGTCGGTGGTATTATCAACATCGAGCTTATTAGTGCTCTTTACAAGTGGTTCCAACTTCCACAGGCACTCGTCTTGCTCGGGCTCAGTGTCAGCCTCATACCAGAGTCTGGCACCTCCAGTTGCGGGGTTTTCATCCACCGGATCCTGATATAGGAGGGAGTCCGTGAAATAATTTTCGACCCCCTTAAACGGATACCTTTCGGCAACCAATGTTTGCACCTTCCCACTCGCGTCAATGTATTTCATGACTTGGTGAAGAGTGGAGGGAACGATGGAGTGCGGTGGATCCATGGTCGTCCCAGCAGCAGATTGTAGGAAGTGTCGGCATCGATGACGTAGCACGTCACCTCTGACTTGAGGCTCCCAATCTGGCACTTGAGCTTGATCTTCCCCATCGGACGGGTGCCGTTGGCATTGAACCGTAGATGGTCGTCTGTGTAGGGCTCAGACGGTGGGTAGGGATGCCGAGGTGTTGCATGACTCGGCGGGGCATGATGCTCATGTGGACCTGGATCTACCTGAACGCGGTTCACCTCAGATGATCCGATATAACCTGTGAAGTACAGGGGTCGATCATGCTTCCCTTTAACCTGCATATCATCTGCCGTGAAGGTAATGCAGGGAGCATTCTGGGAGGTGTGGAGACAATTCCTACATCTTCCTCCTTTGGCACCTGGGTCATAAAGACCTCAGCATTTGCCAGAGCTTCTTGTAGAGCCTCCTTGGTCAACTTTGATAGTCTTAGAAGCTCATACAGGGTGATCCGCGCGGGATGTTGGCCAATTGAGCCAAGACATTAAAGCGGTAAGGCATTGTGGATCCTTCCGCTATACCCTTTTGAAGAGCTCGAGAGAATCGAGTCTCTTTTTGTTTCTCCACTGGTGGCTTCGTGGAGGGCCTAGTTGGCTCTGCAGCCGGTTGTGGAGGGTTTGCCGCCACTTCGCCGTACTGCTTCAAGTAGGGCTGTCCTGAACGAGTCCCCGTCATTGGTTGGTTGGGCTCTGCGGCCAAGACTATTGTTTCCTCTTCTGAATCAGTCAGTGAGGGAACATCATCCTCTTCTTCTCGGGAGGAAGCACATACACATGGCAGGACAAAGCTTTTGCCTTGCCTTTGGACTTCCTGTTGGTTACAGTAGTCCACTGCTGGCCGTCCACTAGGTCAGGGTGGACCCACATGATTTCCCCTGAGGCGTAGGGACGGGTACCAAGCCCTTCTCCTGCTGCTGGTAAGGGTCTGTGTTGACCACTCTTAGTTCTCCTCTTGGGATTGGGACCACCCCTGCAGGTGCTGGAGGTGTTTTCCAAACTGGAGAACCGACGTCATGTGGCTGTCACCTCCTTCTGTTCTGGTCGGAGTTTCAACACCTCCGCGTCAATCAGAGCCTGAAGGATGTCCTTGAAGATGTAACAGCTTCTGGTAGGGGTCCCAACATCCTGTGGTACAAACAGTAGTTGGGGTTGTCGATCTTGCCGACCCTGAGGGCGCCTGGCATCAGGGAGCTTCAGTCGGTTGCTCTTATTGAGTAGCTTGAAGAGCGAATCGACATGTTCCTCCTTGAAGGAATACTGCTTGTTGGCGCGGGGTTGGCTTGAAGAGCCACTTGCCTTAGCTGGTTGAGGTTTGGTGGGAGATTTGGTCTCCGTCGCCAAATTATCCTTCCGCTTTGTCTGGAGGAAGTGTCTGGCGCTCGCCTAGTTGACCTCGCGGCCGCGGATTGCCTTCTTCTGCCCTGACGCGGGCAACAATCTCCTCATGTTCACCTTGTTGACTAATCGTTTCCAGGTGCGGCTTTCAGCAACTCCTATTTGAGCAAGGAGTGAGGTTTGGAGGTTGTGGCGGCATGTTTCCCCAGGGTGGCCTGGGTCATACCGCTTGGACCAACCGGAGTGCCACGTTCCGAATCTTTCCCCGAAAGATTTAACGGACTCTCCCTTCGCTGTCTCGTAGCTAACAGGGTGGGCATTGTGACCCGGAGTCATCTTCGAAGAAGCGTGTTTAAGAACAGCTTCTCCAAGTCGCCCCCAGTCTTGATAGAACCTTCCGGGAGTTTCATGAACCACTCAAAGGCCACCCTTTCAGGGTTGCCGATGAACAGTCGCGCCAGGATGGCGTCATTATCTACTACATTCCGGGGTTTGGGATTTGAAGTAGTAGATGTGCTGATTAGGGGGACCCCTTCCCATCAAAGGCTTGGAGGGTTGGAGCCTTGAACTTAGGAGGGTATGGGACTAAATCCCACTCAGCTGGATAGGGCCGAACCACTCCAGCTTCTTGGAGGTCTTTGCGACTGGCAAGGGCATTGAGGCGTTCCTCCAATTGAACTCATCCTTTTAGCATGAGCCTTCCCTGGGTCCGGTCGCCTTTTGACGAGGGTTTGGACGAAGCCAGAAGTAGATCGAGGCTTCTCTTCAGAAGGCTCGGAAGATGAGCTTCCTCCCTTTCTCTCCCTGTCCCCTCGACCGTTAGGAGGCGATCTCCTCATATCTTCGAGCAGCTGTGAAGCGCCAGCTTGATAGCATCGATAGATTCCTGTTGAGACACAATCATCTCCATTTGTCTCTTTTGGATCTGTTCCAGACGTCTAGCTGTCTCATCAGGAGTGCCTGTCATGTAGGCAGAGGTCTCCTTCTCAACGGAGGAGTTTGAAGACCCTGATTCCACTACGGCGGAGTGGGAATCGTTCACCTTAATGCCATGGGCTAAGGCATTATAGTCAACCGGGGGAATGGCCCCAGTCCGGGTACGAGTGTGTTGATACACCCCTTCCGGTTCAGAGTCAGACTCATCTGAGGTGACTGCAGCCCTTTTCCCTTGCTTCTGCTTGTCATGTTCACAGTAAGCTCTGGGTATTCAAGTCAGAGAAGGTTCTTTCTATGGGAGCGCCTTCTTTTGGCTGACGGGGGGATCGAGGTCAGCTATCTAACTAAAGACTGCTGGTGCACACTCGACCCGCAATGGCGCTCCGAGAGCATGGAGATGAGCCGTAGGCAGCACACGACGAAGTAGCCTGATTGGCACTTCTCTTCTTTGTTAAAATAATCCCTCAAATTCATGGAAGAGGGATCAAAGAGACTAGCCTCACAACGTCGAAGACGGGAGGCATTCATATGCTGTGCAGAATGGACGCAGACTTCAGAGACGCAGCTCTTGCGTTGCGGCTGTCCAATGCGCACTTGGCGTCTCTGTTGAGATGAGACGCGAGTTTCGCGCTGATGCCTGGTGCGTCCGGGCAGGAGAGACGTGGAGAGAGGATGGGCTGCTGGGCCCACGCCTATGGGCTCGTACCTCTTGTGCTTGACGAGGCGTAGAGGTCTCACCTTGGCGTTTGATGAGTTTGGTCCTCGGAGGACCTAACTGGAGGAATCTCGCGTTTGGGACGCCAAACGCGGACTTCACGTACTGGACGCGGCGTAGGCAAGGCGCGCGATTGTACGTCGCGTCCAGCCTCAGTGGACAACCGACGGTTCCAACTTGCAGCTGACGCGCACGTCTTCTCTGTCGACGCTCAGCATTTCGGTTGCGTCGCGGAGGAGGAGAGAAACCGACAACATCCTGATGCTGAACATCAGGGGTTTTAACCACGCGGGTCCTCTGAGGGACACTGACGCGAGTCTTTTGTGCGACGCAGTTGGTCGCAGCAGCAGTCGCACGCGAGACCACGCTGGCCTTCTGAGAGGCGTTGACGCGGGTCTTCTGTGCACAAGGGGCCGTCAGCAGTGGCGCCCAAGAGAGCCTCAGTTTGAGCTTCGGAGTTATTCCCGCCGAGACCTGCGACAGACGCGGGTCTTTGGGCTCTTGGAGCCAGAAGAGAACTCTTCGTACTTCGACTGGTCGAACTCGACGACGAGCGATTCGACCATCTTCCTTCATGGTGGACGATCCTTGCGCCACTACCTGTTCGTCAGTAACGAAAGTAGTCCCCAGCGGAGTCGCCATCTCTTGTTGGAAACGGAAAAAAAGGGGAGTGTAAAATTCCTTGAATCAGATGAAAAATTACAACAGACTGATCTTCCGGTTACAAGGGAGGGAGGATGTTGAAGCTTGAATCCCCCCTTTGTTTAGTGCTGGGTTCTTCGTGTGGCGGTGGAGAGTGAATCTTGTTCTCCGTTGACCAGATGACCGTCTGGACGTCAAGGGATATTCTCCTTGGTAGGTAGAAGGAGTAACTCAGCCCCGTCTACCAAAACTCTAAAAGAGAAGGTAGGCGAAAAGCAACTTGTACAGCAGCAAGTTAGCTTGAAGAGTCGAGCTCTCTCTCTCTCTGTATGTGTCGCGCCTGTTGATATCTCTCGGCCTCTTTATGTCTATTGATGCCCTTCGATTTCTTCTGATCCTCCAGGGTCCGACCCCTTTTCATAGCGACGGGGGATTTATAGAGGTCTTAGGGAGTGAACGTGCCCCCTAAAAATACTCCACGATGAGAGCAAACTTCCCCGCTACATGGGCGGTAACTAGCGCCACGTGCCTGCTAAAGACACGCCACGATGGGAGCTGGTCCCCCTTACGTGTGGGCAGTGATTGGTCCTTAACCAAGGCGGTTATAATTGAGACTCGGGTCCAGGCCGACGCGCCTTGATGCTGAGACGCGGATGATAATCCCTCGCGTCTAGAGCTTTTCAATGGTTTGTCTTCAGTAACTTTTGGACAGCATATAAAGTTCCCTTGCAATCTTCATTCTCTACAAAATCAATTCAAAGTTTGAACACAAATCCTTTAATTCTTCTTTTAGTTCAAAATGTTCTTTTTCAACAAATCATGTTTTTCCAAAATTTTCAAGCTTTTGAGCAAGTTTCATATTCAATGTTTGAACTTCAAACAACCTATGCCAATAGAACTAGAGCTATCATCTAGTTGAGAATCCGATTGTACCTCAAGGGAGTTTTTCCCTTGGACCATGAGGCATTGCTCGTCGGACTTGTCTCTCCTAGATCTTCTCAACTTCTTGATAATCCTTGGTAGCTCGGGAGAAGTCAATATGCTCCAAACTACAAAAGCCGAATCATAATGAGCAAACACATGTAAAAGATCTGCATTAAGAGATGCTCTAAGTTTTTAAGTGCTAATGCATTTGCCTTTTATGCTTGCTAGCATTAGGGTAGGATTCTTGAGTAGTGGCGATAAACTAGATGTCCTAGGCTTTTTAAATGACTACTATTTTGGGCTTCCAAATATCATGTCTAGAAAAATCAAACATAGGAGGGCTATCATGAGTGCAAACTAAATGTGTGCAAATGAAAAATGCAAATGAAGATTAGACAAACCAAGATCTCACTCCTAGGTGGTTAAACCTAAATATCAGGAGGGAGGCTCTGATACCAATTGAAAATCACCCTAGAGGGGGGTGAATAGGTGATTATGCTAATCTA